>JAJOOH010011282.1:0-68966 GCA_029582605.1 Solanum gracilifrons | reverse complement strand
TGTTTGTGGTTTGCCTTATAGTTTTCCTTCACATCCCGATTTTATTGAATATATTCAACAAACTTATAATCCTACTTATAGAGGTTTTTCAAGAAATATTGTTAAATCAGATGTTTTTGTATATCAAGGTAAACATTATCAATATTTTCGTTGTATATTTAGCTTATTAGATTGTAGAGTGTTTATAACTTCGGACATGGGTTGTAGTGTTAATGGACGTGATTATTTAACTGTTACAGCACATTGGATTGATCATAACTAGAATTTACAAAAAAGAATCTTAAGTTATAGAGAATGTGTAGAGAAAAAAACTGGTGCTTATTTAGCTTCAAATATTTTGAGTGTTCTAGATTATTACATGTTTATAGATAAAGTAATGTCTGTCGCATTAGATAATGCATCTAATAATACAAACGCTGCTAGTATGTTAAAAACTAAATTATGTCCAATTGATGTTAATTCTTTTTATGGTAGATGTGTTGCACATGTATTAAATTTAGTTGTACAAGATGGTATTTCATTATTTAAATGTAGTTGTATGAAAATTGAATATGTTGTTGCCTGGATATTTTATGCTCATAGAGTTTCTAGGATTAGGGAATTTAATGGCGTTGTGTACTATGTGATTTGCCACCAAGAAAAATTCCAAAACATATTAAAACAAGGTGGAATTCTTTTTACGAAATGTTTTCAGTTGCTTACGAATATAAAGGATTCATACAAATGGTGTTTAATGCTTATAATGCTGACCCATTATAGAGAATTTGTGAAGAAGATTGGGAAGAAACTAATGAACTATTAGAATTTTTAAGACTTTTTTATGATGCTACAACCATGTTTTCTGATATTTATTATCCTATTATTTCACCAGTATTAATAAATATTTGCGCTATTTCAATTCAATTTTCTAAATACAAAAAAAATGAAAAATTTAGAGTTGCAATTGAAGGTATGATTGAAAAAAATTTAAAATATTTTTTTCCTATTCTTCAAATTTTTTTAACTGCTACTTTACTTCATCCTGACTATAAATTACGAGGTGTGCAGGGACTTGTTGATACTTTTTATGATACTTTAGAAATTTTACCGGAAAAAATCCAACTTGTGAAATGTGTAAGTCTAGCATAAAAGTAGAAGCAAAAATTTTGTATGAAAAATATATAACTACAGGAAATACTCAAGGAGAAGTTGGTCAAACTTCTAATCGTCAGAGTAAAGCTTGAATTTCAAGTTATATGCGAGGTTTTCTTGGTCTTAATTCTACTAACCGTGATGATTTTGAAGAATATCTTAATCAATCTTTAGAAATAGTGGAAGACGGAGATGGCAATGAACAAATATTAGCATGGTGGAGGAGGCGGAGCGTTGCATTTCCAATTTTGAGCAAAATGGTTCGTGATGTTCTAGCTATTCAAGCTTCATCAGTTGCATCAAAAACTGCTTTTAGTGCGGCAAGGTTTCAACTTGGCGATCATAGACATTCATTGGCGGAAGAAAGTTTGGGAACATCAATTTTATTTAGAGACGGGGTCAACGCCGAGAGGAGGAATTATAATTTGCCAAAGTTAAGTTCCAAACAAGAAGTTTGGATTAATGCGGTAATTGGATCTAGTGATGATGAATTAGAGTCATAATAGTTTCTAGCAAGTTTGCCAACACCAGAGGATGTTACTGTCGATATTATGTGACAATTAGAATTGAATTTTAAAGGAGAATACAACTATTAGATTACATCCGAGAACTAATTGAAACAAAACCCTTTCTAGAAGGTGGTTGCGTAAATTAGTTACTCATCTAATATTTGTAACAAATATTAATTTTACATATGAGAACTTATTGAAACAGAACCCTTCCTAGAAGGTGGCTGCGTAGATTAGTTACTCCACTAATATTTGTAAATTGTAACTTTTATGTTCTAAGTTGCAATTAGATTTTATTGAATAAATTTGAAGGCTATATTCAAGTCTTTTTTTTATATAACTATTGTCTTGCATTTTAATTTTAATTTTAAAATACTAACTCCCCTAATATTTGTAAATTGTAACTTGTAATATTTTATTGTTTTTTGTATTAAATCAAAACAAAAGACTATAGGGCCCAATCTTCATCAGTTGCTCCCCCAGACAGAGCTGCACCTAGAGGAGCTACTTCAGGTACGAGCGGAGGAACAACGATGCGAACAATCAGTCGAAGGAGCGGAGCTTAGAGCCTTTACTTTATGTAAAGCGCACTCACTCTAACGGCGTACCTTTTGCATGATGGGTCAGCGAGGAAATGGGAACAGCGGCTTAAGCCATTAGGTGTAGGCGCTTTCCAGAGGTGGAATCTTCTAGTTCTTCCTATTTGACCCGTCTCTATGCGATCACGAGTCGCCAAGAGCAAGAGAACTCTCCAGATGTTGTCACTGGTATGATCAAAGTCTTTACTTATGATGTTTATGCTTTGCTATACCCAAGAGCAAGTTTATCTTTTGTAACCCCTTATGTTGCAAATAAGTTTGATGTTATCCCTGAGAAACTTTGTGAACCCTTCTGTGTTTCTACACCTGTTGGGGAGTCTATTCTAGCTGAGCGAGTTTATCGTGATTGTGTCATTACCATCAATCACAAAGACACCATGGCTGACTTAATTGAGCTAGACATGGTAGATTTTGATGTCATTCTGGATATGGACTGGCTTCATGCCTGTTATGCATCAATAGATTGTAGAAATTGAGTTGTCAAGTTTCAGATTCCTAATGAGCCAGTCATAGAGTGGAGTAGTAGTTCAGCAGTGCCTAAGGTTTGTTTCATTTCATACCTTAAGGCGAGAAATTTAGTTTCGAAGGGTTGTATATATCACTTAGTCCGAGTTAATGACTCTAGTGTTGAGGTACCTCCTATTTAGTCAGTTCCTATAGTAAGAGACTTTCCAGAAGTCTTCCATGATGATCTACCCGGAGTCCCTCCTGAGAGAGAAATAGACTTCGGTATAGACATCATTCCAGATACTCGTCCTATTTCCATTCCGCCATATAGAATGGCACGAGCAGAGTTGAAAGAGTTGAAAGAGCAGTTGAAAGATCTCCTAGATAAATGTTTCATTCGACCAAGTGTCTCACATTGGGGCACTCCAGTCTTATTTGTGAGAAAGAAAAACGGTTCCCTTAGGATGTGTATAGACTACTGCCAATTGAACAAGGTTACCATCAAGAACAAGTATCATCTTGTGCTGTGGCGCCCCACACCTCTCATTGCGCCAAGGACGCCAGTGCACCCCATCCCTCCCTCATCTTTTCGTACTAGTACCTAAGTGATGTACATATGTTTCCTAGTTGATCTAACACTCTAAGGTACATCTAAACATCATGAAATCATCCATAAACATGAGATTATGAACCTTGAATCCATAATCCAATTCAAGGAAAGTTAAGATCAAAGTCAAAGAAGTTAAGAGTCAAGTCTAGTAGTTAAGAAGCAAGTCAAAGCAAAGTTTCTTAAAGTTTTCAAAAGTCTTTAACAATGTTCTAACTTCGTTTTAAGACTCAAGTTTTCAAGTTAAGCAAAGAGTAAAGAGTTGAGTTCATTTCTCAAAAGTTATAAGGGAACTAAGTATTCCCTAAGAGTTTATAAATGTTTTTACACATTTGAGCAAGAAAAGGGAACATCGATTACAAGTGAGCTTTTAAGCTAAGTTTTGAGTAATTATCTCAATTCAAAGAAAGAGTTTTGTTTTTACAAACATAGGAGCTAAGTATATTTTGGGAGTAGTATGGAGCACCGATATGGGGATGCGAGTTCATATTAACTCAAGTCTCTATAAACCATGTAGCCATCATGGGTAGTAAAGGATCATACTTTTTAGATCACTCCTTAAGATGCTTTTAGCATAGACTAGTGGATCCACTAAGTTAAGCATTCTATATGACGGCAAAGTATAGAACAGTTCTGGCAGCGTCGGCAAGATGATGTATCACCACTTAGGCTCATAGTGGTGGTTATCGGTTAGAGAGTCTCCCACAACAGTTATATTATTTTTATATATAAGTAAAGTTGAGTTTGTTATTGCTTTATCTTTAATGAACTAAGTTGTTTATAATGTTTTACAAGCTTTATATATATATATATATTGCATATGTCTTATTGCTTTATATTGAGTTTAGATATTCATGAGTTGTACAGAGCCAAGGCAAGTGTTCTTTCTTACTCTTTTCAAGCTTAAGTTGTTGTTTAGCATTCCAACTCGCATACTCGTACATTTAATGTACTGATGCCAGTTGGCCTGCATCGTCTTATGATGCAGACACAGGTAACCAGGATCACCATCCAGCGCCTCGTTGATCCAGTTGAACAATCAGAGTCAATGGTGAGCCTCATTGCATTCCGGAGGACTCTTTTATTCGCTTTCTAGTTTAGTTCATTAGGATGTTGTGGGGTTGTCCCAACATCCATCGCAGTTGTTTAGAGGTTTCATAGACAGTTAGTAATTCAATTGTCTTTACATTATCATTCAGATGTTGTTTAAAGACTGAGTTGTCATTTTGGCTAAACTATTATTTCTCAAATTATACATGAGTTATATTTTCTTATGTTTAAGTCTTCCGCTGAGTTAAGTAAGCCATACCAAGGGTTCGCTTGAGGCCAGCAATGGTCTTCGAGTGCCAATCTCGCCCAGGGTGTAAGCTCGGGGCGTGACAAAAATATTCAATTTTAGGCGAATTGGGGCTGGAAATCGAAGAAGGAAAAAGTCAAGCAGATTTCGTCAAACAAGCCCGCGTCGCAGATTTGTTCCCCCAGTGAACAAAAATTGACTCCGCGTCGCGGACAGGACGCGGACTCTTCTGTCTCAAAAATTAATTTCGCGAGTATTTATTTAGAAACATCTTTGCGTCGTGGACTTGTTCCAAGACGATGATTTCGTAACTTTTCTCAAGTTTAGCTATTCAAATCATTCCTAAACATCATGAGGTCTTTCCAAACTCAAATCATAATCCTTGAATCCATAAATCAATTCAAGGATCAGTTAAGAGTCAAGTCAAGACCAGTTAAGATCAAAGTCAAGAAAAGTCAAGAGTCAAGTGAAGATAAGTTCTTAAAGTTTTCAAAAAGTTTTTCACAAATGTTTTAACTTTGTTTTAAGACTTAAGTTTTGAGTTCAGTAAAGAGTAAAGTTGAAGTTCTTTTCTTCAAAGAAGCATATGGGGACTAAGTATTTCCCCAAAGAGATTTAAAATATTTTTTTCTCATTTAAATAAGAATGGAAACTGAGATTTCCAGAGAGCCTTCGGGCTAGTTTTTAGAAAGGAGTAATAGCTTTCTAAATGAAGCAAGAAGGGAAACTGAGATTTCCAAGATAGCCTTTGAGCTACGTTTTGAGATCTAATCTCAAATCAGAGAAGAAATATGTTTTTAAAACATAAGAGCTAGTATATTTTGGGAGTAGTATTGAGCACCGAATTGGGGACGAGCATGAGTTCAGATAACTTACGTCACCATAAAACCATGTAGCCACATGGGTAGAAAAGGGTCATACTTTTTAGATGAATCTTTTTCGAAATAGACTAGTGGATCCATTAGGCAGTTCAGGTCCTATACCTTTGGCATGTATAGGATGCGCTGGCAGCGTGACGTAGATCGTTGTATCATCACTATATCTCTTATGCGATGGTTGTCGGTTAGAGAAACTCCCACAGAAGTATTGTATTTTTATATACATCAGTTTATTTGTATTTTTACATACATCTCAAAGTTATTTGTATCTTTGCATCCACTCCGAGTTAATATAATGTTTTTAAACAACATTTCTTTATATTGCATTTTCTTTAAACTGCTTTATATTGAAATGAGTTCAGTCATGTTGAGTTGAGTTGAGCTAGGTAAGTTCTTCAGTTTCTCTCATATTCTTTCTAGCCTATGTTGTTTTAGCATTCCAACTCGCATACTCATACATTCAATGTACTGATGTCAGTTGGCCTGCATTGTCTTATGATGCAGACACAGGTAACTAGGATCGGCATTTCGGCGCATCGTTGATCCAGTGAGAATTTCAGAATCTGTTGGTGAGCCTTCTTGGATTTCGGAGGATCCATTTCATTGCTTTCTAGTTTAGCTTATTAGGATGTTGTGGGGTCTGTGCCAGCATCCATCTTAGTTGTTATTAGAGGCTTCATAGACAACCAGATATTAGTGTTTTAGTCTTATTCATTTCATTTGTATCGTTTAAGACTTGAGTTGCCATTTTGGCTAAGATATTATTTCTTTAAGTTATTAGATGAATATTGTCTTCCGCTGAGTTAAGTAAGCCAGACCAAGGGTTCGCTTGGGGCCAGCAATAGTCTTCGAGTGCCGACCACGTTCAGGGTGTAGGCTTGGGGCGTGACATAGCGCCAACCCCTAACTTCAGAGGTTTCATATGGGCACACTGCATGGGCGCCACCCTAGCCCCTTAGGCACATCTAAGGCGCGCCGCCCCAGCCTCTTCCCAGGCCAAGTTCGACGTATTTCGCCTCTCGTTTTTTTATCCTAAATTGCTTTTAATCGATTTCTTTTCTCAAGTTTTCCTTAGATTCAATTACCCAACATAAGTACACACTAATCACTCAAAATAACACTCAAAACAATCACTTTAATCTCAAGAAATCATCAAAACCCCAACAAAACAAGATTTAGAATGAACTTCAAGAACACCTATCAAGAACTTAAGTACTTCAACTTTTGAGAGTGAAATTACGCTGAAAATAACATGTTTGGCGTGTGGGTGAACAAATCCAACACTATGGAAACTTCCATACCTCTTAGGGATCAAACCCATGGAAAAAATCCGCAAACATACTCAAGAACGTCGACGAACGCCTTGATCATTTCCTTTTTTCTTCTCTTTTCTCTTCTTGAACTCTCAACTAAAACCCTAGGCGTATATTAGGATTATAAAACTGAACCTAAAAGGATTAGACCCTTAAAACATTACTAAAAATGAATTAAATCTGATTGGGTAAGGAAAAGACCAAAATACCCCTTACTATTTCCGGTTTTAACTTTTCTTATCTAGACATCCCAACTTCGAATGGCCATATATCCCCCATACAAACTCGAAACTGAGCAAATTCGGTGGAGTTAGAAAGATAATTCAAAGATATTTCCTACGATATTTGATAGCACACCTAACTCATCCTGAGCTAGGAGTTATGGTCGTTTGAAGTCCACCCATAACTCATACTTAGCTTAACTTGCAAAATTTCAGATTTTGCTATTTCTAATTTAGCTCTTTTTGGAACTCAAGGTGCTACATCTAGTGACCTTAACATTTAAGAATTTTTTAATTCCTTGGTAAAATCTCACTCACTACGAAGAACGGTTTGATTTTTAGTTCGATATTTTTTCTGGGGTGTTACAGTCGTCCTCCCTAACGGCATTAGAAAAACAACTATCCAACAATTCATCCTCATCGCAAAGAATTCACATCTTGTAGAATATGTGGAGAAAAATAACAACTTCCAACAAATTGTAATTTCTTACTAGTGCTAATATGAGTAAGAGAGTTGGGAAGTGTTCAACTTACCAATTTTGTTATTTACAAGTTAATCAATAAGATATCTATTCGTATTATTATTTTTTGAAGCACTCGTTATAGTCATAATATGTTTTACGGCTAGTGGTGGAACTACCATGGCACAGTTAGGCACAAATGTCAGGTTTACTAGTTTTCGATACAAGGTGTTACACTACAACTAACTAACATTACCAAAAAATAAGCAACCATAAAGGAGGTGGATAAACATGCCCACTAACTCTACCCTATCCACTAAAAACAACAAACAACTTAATGCTAAATAACTAAACAACATTACTTTTTTTTACTAGCTAAAAACTAGGAACCAAATGGACTATTTTGAAGCATTAATCAACACCATCTTATTTCTAAAAAAAGAAATCCATGTATAGTTTGTGTTGACACATCATTACGTCGAAGTGTTCAAAATATATATTAAGGGTTTCAAAATGGAGATAGGACAAACAAAACAACTAACATGTTGTTCCACGAGCATATTTGTCAATTCCAGATGTGCAACTTAAAAACTTATAACTATCCAAACTAGGTTGACGTTACTCTCTAACCAAATGGGCATCAAAAGAGTTAGAACAAATATTATTCTCTCTAGAATATGATCGAACACCTTGCTGTATGACAACATTCATCTTATTAGCATAAACCAAAGTGTCAACTATCGTGTCCTTGTCTTTCTTGTGTGTTTCCATGGACCAACCTTATCATCAACTTTATCTTTACCTTTGCTAAACTCCATGGCTTTTATGAACCCCAAACATCATCTACTACTTTTCCAAAATTCACATCCAACGTGACTTTCATATCTTTTGCTCGTTTCGCATCTTCTTCATGTTATTCATCGTCCAAAAACTTATTAGTCCATTAATATTATGAAAAATCTCAACATCATGTTCATTCATTATCGACTGTACACCATTTTGTTGTTTCGCTTTGTCACGAACTTTTGAGTTTCCTAGTAACAAGCACACTTACTCTCATCGTATTTTTAATGCTTGCAATGGCTGCAATATGATGGTAACTCATCATAGATATTATTTTGATGAATTAATTTAAATAATGACTTATTTCGATCAAAAATTTTCATTTCTGGTAAAGTAAAGTGTATGAATCCAATGCATAACTTCAATAGGTTTTAGGTTTGGTGTATTAAATAATTTAATTACTCATGCTTGTACTATATTTGGTGTATCTAGAAGGCATGCAAGTCACTTAAAATGTAATTACATGTAATTCTACATAACTTATAATAAATTAAATTAATCGGTTATAACCAAGCTCGAATTTGTCAAATACATCAATCTAATTAGTGGGATTGCAAACGCTACTGAGGATGTGAGGTTGCTTAGGAAACATAGATAATCATTTCTTCTGTATGAATCAATATTTTATTACAAATCCTTCCTGATACCTCCCAAAACTTGTGTAGAACAATGGACTATAAGACCACATCAATGTCAAATAACTTGTAGAAATTAGAGCTTATGTATTTCATAAAGTTAAGCATTTCAATTACATCAAAAAATGATGACTTGTAATATTTATTATGACCATCTCTCATTGGTTGTCCCCGGGTATCATTATCAAGAAGTATATCTACGACTTCTTGTACTAATTTTTTCTAGCATAGATCTACGTGCTGTTAATAGATCGGTAAGGGTATCGTTTTGATAGGTAACTCTTCAATAGAGTTCACTAATATCTGGGATAATTAGTTTTTCTATCATCCATCTGATTGATCAGTCTCAACTCATGAGGAAGAACCGGTAATAAACACAAAATCATCAATTCTTGCTCTATACTTTTTCAAATTAAATGTTTATCCAATTTCACGCATCTAACCAAAAATTCATTTCTTATTCCAACTTTTTGATATTCCCGTTCATTTTCTATGTACCCTTCTTCCCCCAGTTATTCCCATTCTACCAATAAATTTCCATTCACAAGTATTAGAACAGTTGAAGAAATTGTGAATACATTGACTTGAAAGGAGCATTTTTATGGGGATTGATGTGTAGCTTATATAACAGGAGCAATGTTAGGACATTTTAGTACTACCCAGTTACATTTATAAAAGAGAGCATAAAGGAATAGTTGGACAAAACATTTTGTTGATTTTGAAAAAAAAATTAATTATATTTGAATATATTATATGCATCTTACTACACGATTCAAAAGTTTTCATTACTTTTTTAAACTTCATGTCTTGTTAAATTGAAACACATAAAATAAAACGACAGAGTAACATGACATTCTAAGAAATAGGAAAAGGAAAACAATTAAATGTATATATTATATTACTTTCAAAAATCATTCAGTCTCCTCACAAAAATCATCATAAGATTTCACAAAACAAGACCCCCTTTAATTAACTTGAATTTAAAATTATTCGAAATAGTATCCCAATAGAGTTCAATCTCATCACCACAGCTCAATCCACGATTCTCGAACAAATTGGCACAAACAATTGCATAGTCCTTACATGGCTTCATCTTCACAACATAAACCCTTTCATCATTTTTATGATTGTTCTCTTCAGTAACATCCGATAATTGAAAATGATGCATTTTCCCTTTCTCCAAACAAATGAAATGTTTGATCATAAATGTTTGTCCTTAATTTTATTGGCCATGAATGGATGCATTTTATTCCTAGTTCAAAAAGATAAAATACATTGAGTTTCCAAACTATGTGGTGTCCAAATTGAGTCAATATGGAGTATGAACAATTGCATCATGTAATCAATGAATCTTGGAAAATTACTGCCTAGCTATTTTTGGTGCAGAAACTGAAATGGACACTGTTACATTTGGTGCACATATTGAACACTGTTTCCCAACTAGCTTGGGATTTGATGTAGCTGTTGTATTGAACACTGAGTTTTGTGTCATAGCTCACTTCAAATCGTAAGGTTGTGAGTTCGAGTCATAGACTGATCTTCATTTTCAAAACAGGTTTACTCTCTTTACTACAACTTCCACCTGAATCCCAATCTCTGCCTCTGTTTAAATACAAGTAAGCTTAAACCACGTTTGATAGATTTGTAGAATACCATTTTTCCTTATTAGAATGAATATAGAATGTGGGGAAAGGCTAAATAGTAATTTCTATAATAACAAGAGCAATGTTAGGATATTTTAGTAATACTTAATTACATTTATAGGAACAGTTAGGCAAAATATTTTGTTGATCTTGAAAAAAAAAATTAATGATATTTTGATATATTATACGCATTTGAGTACACTATTCAAAAGTTTTCATTACTTTCTTAAAATTCATATCTTGTTAAATTAAATCACATAAAATAAATGATAGAGTAACATGACATTCAAAGAATTAGGAAAAGAAAAACAATAAATTTAAATATTCTTACTTTATTTCGAATATAACTATAAAAGTCATTGGATCTCCTCTCAAAAAACATCATAAGTTTTAAAGAAATAAGATCCTAATTAATTAACTTAAATTTAAAATTGTGTGAATTAGTGTCCCAATAGAGTTCAATCTCATCACCATAGCTCAATCCACGATTTTCAAACAAATCTGCACAAACTATTGCATAGTCCTTGGATGGCTTCATTTTTACAACATAAGCGCCTTCATCATTTTTAGAGTTGTTCTCTTCAGTAACATCCAATAATTCAAAACGATGCATGTTCCCTTCCTCTACAACTTGGACCATTCCCTCCAACCAATGTGGAAAAACATGTGCAAGAGCGAATGCAAATGGAAGCACTAACAACCTGGTCAATTGCTCAAATTGGGTGATAGTCTTCCTAATCTTTCGGGGACCTTGAACAAGGGTAGAGTGGGTGGTCGTATTCATAATAGTAATTATAGAGAAATGTGTTTGATGAAAATTTACAATGTTGGGGAAAAAAGATAGGAATTTATAGGAATTTTTTGGCATTTAATTTGGAAGGTAAATCACACTATAATTATTTTTCTAATAAAGATTGGTTTCATATATTTAAGTTAAGATTAGATTACTGTGATTAATCATATTTTATTTTATTTTCTAGTCACTTTCCTTCTATAACTTGATTTGATGAATCTTGCATACAAGCAAGTTATTTAAATGTAATTATAGGTAATTTTATTTAATAAATTTATAATAAACAATAAATAATCAGTTATAATAAATCAAATTATATTAATTATTAATTATATTTTTCACGTATACAAGTTGGTAATTCAATTAAACAAACTCTTCTCTTTATGTACTTTTTATTAATAATAATAGGGAAAATCTTCAAATTTGCCATCGAATTATTAGAAATGACTCATCTATTTCGTTAAGAGTTTGGCACATTTATGCGCTGTTATAAATCATGTTCCTTTATATCATTAATTTTATTAGTGATTTTGTATAAACAGTTTTGCCATATGTCCTTGTCTTTCTCGTGTGTTACCATGAACCAATTCACATCATCAGATTTATCATTACATTTTCTAAACTCCTTGGCTTTCATGGAAACCCCAACATCATCCACTACGTTTCCTGAATTCACATCCAAAGTGACTTTCATCTATTTTGTTTGTTTCACATCTTCTTCATGTTCATCATCCAAAACCTTATTAGTCCCATTAATATTATGAAAAATCTCAACTTCCTATTCATTGATTATCAATTGTACACCATCTTGTTATCTCGCTTTGTCACGAACTTTTTTGAGTTCCCTATTAACAAGCACACTTACTCTCATCGTATTTTTTATGCTTGCAATATAATGGTAACTCATCATAGATATTATTTTGATGAATTAATTTAAATAGTGACTTATTTCGATCAAAAAAAAATTATTTGTTGTAAAGTAAACTGTGTGAATCTAATGGATAACTTCAATATGTTTTAGGGTTGGTGTATTAAATAATTTAACTAATGATGATTGTACTATATTTGGTATATATATAAGACATGCAAATCACTTAAAATGAAATTACATGTGATTCGATATAACTTATAATAAATGAAATTAATCGGTTATGATAAATTAAACCAAGTTCGAATTTTTCAAATACATCAATCTAATAATTAATGGGATTGAAAATGCTACTGAGGATGTGAGGTTGCTTAGGCAACATAGAAAATCATTTCTTCTATATGAAAAATATTTTCATTACAAATTCTTCTTGATACCTCCCAAAGATAGTGTAGAACAATGGACTATAAAACCATGTCAATGTCAAATATCTTGTAGAAATTAGAGTTTATACATTTCATAAAGTTTAGCATTTCAATTAAATCCGAAAATGAATTGTAATCTTTATTATGACCATCTCTCATTGGTTGTCCCCGGGTATCATTATCAAGAAGTATATCCACGACTTCTTGTACTATTTTTTCATGACGTAGATCTACCCGTTGTTAATAGATCGGTAAGGGTATTGTTTTGATAGGTAACTCTTTTATAGAGTTCATTAATATCTGAGCTAATAAGTTTTTCTATCATACATCTGGTTGATCGGTTTCAACTCGTGAGGAAGAACCGGTAATAAACACAAAATAATTCATTCTTGCTCTATAATTTTTCAAATTAAATGTTTATACAATTTCACGCATCTAACCAAAAAGTTATTTCTTATTCCAACTTTTTAATATTCCCATTCATTTTTTGTGTGCCCTTCTTCCCCCAATTATTCCCATTCTATCAACGAATTTCAATTCACAAGTATTAGAATAGTTGAAGAAATTGTGAATACATTGACTTGACAGGAGCATTTTTATGGGGAATTGATGCGTAGCTTATATAACAGGAGCAATGTTAAAATATTTTGGTACTACTTAATTGTATTTATAAAAGAGAGCATAAAGGAACAATTGGGCAAAATATTTTTTTGATGTTGAAAAAAATTAATGATATTTGGATATATTATACGCATCTTCCTACACGATTGAAAAGTTTTCATTACTTTCATAAACTTCATGTCTTGTTAAATTAAAACAGATAAAATAAAATGGAAAAGTAACATGACATTCTAAGAAATAGGAAAAAGGAAAATAATAAAATTTGAATATTATTACTTTCTTTCAGATATAATTATAAAAATCATATAATTATTTTGCCCTGAGTATTGAACAATGAGTTTTGTGTCACAGCTCACTTCAAATCATAAGGTTGTGAGTTCGAGTCACCGGAAGAAAAACAGATGGAAACTCCTAGGGAGAAGTTAAAAAAAAAAAAAAAAAGGTGGCACAGATTAGCTCATTCTATTCATCGGGGACTCCTGGTAGACACTAATGGCCACAGTCTTGCTTCACCCTTCTACCGATCTTCTCATACACTGATGGGTGGTCATCCTTGCGGAAATTTATCGACTGTGTTACGTTAAAAGGACTACTGGCAACTGCCTTTCCTTAATCACCTCCTCCACAATCTTCATTTTCAAAGGATAGCTCCTCTCAAAACAGGTTAACTCTCTTTACTACAACTTCCACCTGAATCCCAATCTCTGCCTCTGTTTAAATACAAGTAAACTTAAACCACGTTTGACAGATTTGTAGAATACCATTTTTCCTTATTAGAATGAATATAGAATGTGGGGAAGGCTAAATGATCAATGTCCTTCAATGATACAGCATGCACTTTCATAAGATAAGAACTCTCATGTTAGTATTTTTTCATTTATAAGTCGGAGATTACCTCTTCGAGCTCTGGCAGCATTTCCTGCTTAGATAGGCTTTGGAAAGCCCTTCACAAATTCTTTCTCTCCTTAGTTGTGTCACTTAAAATATACCATCACCAATAGTCTCTGCAGGAACATGTTCCGTTCTCAAACTTATGGAACCTATTGGCATCTCTAACAAGAAATATCTTCTTCAAAATCTTTGACAAACCCTTGATGTACTCATGACAATCTCCACAAACTCTCAAATTCTTGAAAACACGAATTGGCTTCCCCTCAATTTCATCGCCACCAGAAACAAGTGCCAAACCAATTGCCAATTTCTCGCTGTGAAATCTCAGGCTCTCATCCCTTGTTTCATCTTCAACATCGTGTAATGAAAAGCTTACTTCCCGTGTGTAACCGAGTTCATATTTCATTTTCTTCTCCATCTTATATAAAAATTCATGGATAGCTTTAGTAAGTGGGTGTGTCTCATCTCTATTGTAGAAAAAGTGCATCTTCTTGTCGATCTCCACCCAACTTTGTCCTGCTTCTTTTCTTAAACCTTTTGTTTTCACCACACCTCTTAATCCCTCACATTCTTCCCATAGGCGGGCATCAGCGAAAATGTTTGACATCATAACATAATTCACCGGATTATTGCCATCTAATTTTAAGAGAATCTCCCCAACTTCTCTTCCTATTTCTACATTCTTGTGTATTCTACATGCACCAAGCAGTGTCTGCCAAATACCAACATTTGGTTTTACTGGCATGTTCTCTATCACAACCTTAGCTTCTCTTAGGCGTCCAGCTCGACCTAGGATATCAACCATGCAAGCATAATGCTCTACTGAGGGTTTTAAACAATTTGAATTGCATAGTTTTGAAAAGTATTCTTCACTTTCTTGAACTAACCCCGAATGACTACAAGCTGTGAGCAGAGCTAAGTAGGAAACCTCATCAGGCTCAATCCTATCCATATGCATTTTCTTGAATAGTTCAACTGCTTCTCCACCAAGACCATACTTCCCATACCCGGTGATCATAACGGTCCATGAAATCACATTTTTTTCTGGCATAACATCAAAAAGTGTTTCGGCTTCCTCTATTAACCCACATTTTAGATACATATCCATGATTGAATTCAATACAGATATGTCTAACCCAGAAGGTATTTTTACTGCACAACAATGCAATTGTTTCCCAAGCTCAATTAGAGCAAAATCAGCAAAGATACCCATCATGCTTGACAGCACAAACCCATCCAATGTAATGCTACTTTCCCTGAGCTGCTTGAACAAGTTCATTGCCTCTGTTAGTTTGCCTTCTTGAGCATACCCTACGGTCAGTGTCGTCCATGATATCACACTTTTCTGTTCAACTTGACTAAACACCTTATGAGCTTCAAACAAGTTTCCTGATTTGACATACAAATCAATTAGGGCGCCTGCAATAACTTTTTGGCTGGAAATAAGGAATCCCCTAGTAATAAGAAAACCATGAATTTGGCTTCCTTCACGCACCGCCTTAAAACCACTGCAAGCCTTCAATGTGCTTGCAAACGTAAACTCGTCTGGCATTTCTCCTTGTTGTTGCATTTGTTTGAACAGATACAAAGATTTATCACCAAATCCTCCCATTGCATACCCTGCTATCATTACATTCCAAGTTATGAGACTCTTTTCTGGCATTTCATGGAACTTGTTTTCAGCCTCACCAAGTTTCCCACATCTTGAGTACATATCGATAATTGAATTACCCGCAACTGGATACTTTTCAAACCCACTTTTAGCACACAAACCATGAATCTGTTGTCCATTTTCCAGAACACCAAGAATACCACATGCCTTTAAGTTGGTGGAAAAAGTGTATTCATTGGGTCTTACATTTGAGAAGAGCATCTGAGAGAGAAGCAACAAGGATTCTTGAGCATTAGCGTGTTGTAAATATCCACACATTAAAGCCGTCCAAGAAACCACATTTCTTTCAGGCATTTTGTGAAACACTGAGCGAGCCAGTTCCACTCTACTGCACTTCCCGTACATATCAATGAGATCATTGCTTATCATCAAATCAAATGCATAACCCATCCTTAATACAGCTCCATGAACTTGCTTTCCCACATCTAAAGACAAAATCTTAGAACAATTTCTCAGTAGTTCAGCCAACCTTTGCCTCTCATTCATTACAAAAGTTGTACCTTGCTGCATCTTCTTATCAGATAGCTATAAATCTCTTGTGGAACTCAATGAAGTTGTCCAAATATTTGTCATCTCATTTGAAACTCCGAAAAATTGTAGTTAAATGGGAATCCAGGTTCAGATATACGACTGTTCTAATTTTTCGCCCCAAGGGTGATTTGGATCATATTACACAATAGGAGAGATTCAAACTGGTTTTGGTTCACTGAGTCTCCAACCAGCATCAGCCTCTTTCCTTTCAATCTCTTCAAAAAATCTGATGCACTAAACCTACAAAAGTAGAACGGCTTTAAATATACAAATCTGTTAAGTAGTCCCCTGAATCGACAAACAACCAGCAATTTATCAATGAAATGAATAAGTTTTATCATCACATGAATCAGCAGAACAGCAAAACCTATAGATATTACACAATATTATTGATACTGCAATCTATTAACATGTGAATCAATTTATGAAACTACTATTTGGTGATAATATTGAGGAAGCTCCATATTAATATGCAGGTTAAGGTGTAATTAATTTCTGATTCACAACAAAATGTTATAAAGTCAGAAAAATATTTCCTTCATTGAGTTAATCATGTATGATATTGTGCAACATGATAAGCCCTCCTACCAACTCCAAAACAGTGTATTAAATATATGTTCTACCCAAACCTTAAACATATACATATATATAGAGAGAGTGTTAAATGATCAAGAATCTATTATGCTTATGTTCCACATGGTGATCATGTTAAGGTTTAGCCATAGATCAAGGTTCCATTTCAGATATCAGACAATGACAGTGCATGTCAAGGGCGCTAGCGCGTGCCCCCGGGGTGATCATTACCACTTGAAGTTTTAGTTAACCAGAAACATCTCAATGATAGACATTCTCAATTAGAAAGTGCAATGTCATAGTCAGACTGAATTATCTAACCATGTTGAATCAACATGACAGTGAAATATCCTTCACAAAGCTAAAGAATTCATTTAGACATTTAAACAAACACCTTACAGGCAACCATTTTGAATACAGTGAAACATCCTCCACAAAGGTAAAGAATTCATTCGGACACTTAAACAAACACCTTACGGGCAACAACACCAGGATCTTTTATATATGTGCACAAAAATATTAATTCTGTAAATGTATAGTAAAAATTTAAAATAAGGTAGTATTATGTGGCATTGCTTCAACTAACGTGTACCTATTTTTAGTGATACTTCTGCTATGTTCGAATTATGAATTTGTATTTGCGTCCAACCAAAATGACCCCTTAAAAGACTATGAAATACTTTTTTTTTTGTAGAGTGACACAGCATAACATTTATGACTCACCAAACTAAAAGAAAAAAGTGAGTTTCATTAATTACTTGAAGCTTACCAAACTTTACACAATGAAGAATGAGTCTCCAAATGCTTTCATGATTTACTAAGCTAGCGTTTGGCCACAGCATAATGAGTCTCCAAATGCTTTCATGATTTACTAAGCTAGCATTTGGCCATATATTTCCAAATATTCTTAACAAATATTATTTGGGTGAAAATTTCACTACGTGTTTTGTCATAATATTTGGAAAATATATTTTATTTTTAAAAAAAAAATGATTTATACTCGTAAATTTTAAAAACTATTAAAACTAACCATAAGTTTGTATTACAAGTCAATTAGATTTTTGTTGCAACAAATAACAAGTAGTGTCCATGACACTCGAGCAATGTGGTAGTTTGGAGTGATTGCAACAAGCACCATTCCATATATCGTGAAGTAGACAAAACACATGATTTTGTTACCCTGAGCCGATTGTTCATCATTTTCATCAACAATTATATCATCACTGAATATTTCATCACTACTTTGGTATTCACATAAAAAAATTTATGTAATACAACACAAACAACTACTATAGAGGGTGTTTTAGTAAAAGATAAAACTTTGATGTAAAATTTTAATTTTTAAAAGATTTCAAATAATAAGATTTGGCCTAAATACTAGAAAAAACTTGTATTTGGAAATTTGGGATATTTGTCAAAAATATTTGCCAAATAATGGCAAATTGTATGGACAAACACTATTTGCCCAATTTTTTCCCAAATATTACTTGGAAAATCTATGAGCAAAAGATCAAAATAGTTTTTGAAGGAATTGATGTGACTTATCTCAGTTAGAGAATAGCAAGTCATTTCTTAATTATAGAATATGATCAAATTACTTTTTGAAGTGATTGACGATATACTATCTCTTTTCTATAAATTTAATAAGGTTAAATGTTTGAAAATGACTAGTATTTTCTTTATTATCGAAGACGATAAAATACAAATAATTTTTTTGATGTGACTAATAAAACTATCTTTTTTTTATATTTGAAAGGTTAAATACCAGTTCGAGAAAAGTGTTTTCTTGATTACAAAAGATCAAATAATATTTTAAGCATGAGATGTGTGAAGCTTTACTTTAAGTGTGCTACATGTACACACAAAATAAATTAAGGTATTTCTAATATTCTCTATTTCTTTTTCCTTTTTGGTTGTTTTGTAGTCTAATAATATTATTGTTTTGCAGTCTAATATTATACTTATTTCACCATAGTTTAAAATGTATAAATTGCATGTCCTTCACTAAGTTAATAAATGATGCACGTCACAATCCATGAACGCAATCCTTTTTTAAAAGGTTTATTAAAGTGTTTCACTCCCAATTTAAATTTTTTCTTTGTGTTTCTCTTTTATACCACCGAAAATATTTATTGGGAGGAGTTTGGACTATTTTATATTATTTATCACTTAATAATTGAGGTGTTTATAATCTTTAAGAACAATTACTATTAAGGATAAAATGGAAAAAGAGCCTATCTTGAACTTCTAACATAACAAATAATTTAAGACAACTATTTTTAAGAATCACGACAGATAATTTGAGACGAAGGAAATACCATTTTAAAAATATTATATTGTTTTAGTTTTATGGAAAATAAATATAGATTATAATTAAAGAGATCATAATAAATTATTAGTTAAAAAGGTTTTTGGCTTTATTAGTAAAAATATTGAATATGATGACAAACAGAAAATAAAAATAAGAATGAGTTGTTCAGATGGTGAGTATCCATCACTTTTAACTTTAAAATTGTCAATAGTGAATTCGAATCACCAAGGAAGTAAAGGTGAAAACTCCGGGCGAAAGGAGTAAAAAAAAAAAAATCAATTATTGGTTGTGCAAGAGTTATGAAATGAATTTTTATTGATCCTAGTAGGTTAGACTACCAAAATAGTTGACTTTGGATAGTATATATTCTTATGTTAAATTGAGATCTGAATTACAATATTTCAAACTAGTGGATATTGTATAATGTGTTATGTGTTATTTACGTTCGGAAGTGAAGTACAAATTACGTATTTGATCGAATTTAATAATTTTGATTTATTGTAAAAAATCCATCGAATCTGTATAAGGTAGGAATAGTTTAGAATCTAATATGTTAAAAAGAAATGAATTTTCAATCATAAATTTTAAATTATAATTAGGAAAAACTATGTTCTATAGTCTATACATAGGGTCAAACAAGATATCACACGTTCAAATTATACAAATAATATTTTTACAAAGACTACATACATTAGATCCTTCTGATCCGATCATCAGTTTCACTAATTTCCATTCTAGTCTTCTGCCTTTAAAAATGGAGTCGTTATAACTCTGGCCAACTAGGGGCTGTTTGGTAAGAGTATTAGAAAAATAATATTGATATACAAAATATTTGATATAATTTTATCAATTGTTCGGTTGTAATTTAGTTCATGTATAATTTAGTATATTAGTTGGCGTATTGTTTTAAATACGCCACCAGGCACCAACAACATGAAATAATTAATTCATGGACACAATACCAAAAAGTCAAAACTATCTTTATTATTTTCCTAGTAACTAACGAAGTATAATTATAAATCCATTACTTTTTAGTTTAATAAATAAATTAATATTATTTATATCCAATTTCATAAAAGTAATCTCTGAACACACTTAATTAAATATCCACCTTGAAAAAAATCTCATTTCTTAAATATGCAAAAAGATAGATGATGCCACGATGTACCATGTTACTACCATCATCATAACAACTTGACAAGTCACCAACATGGGTTGTGTGGAAGACAATGCATAGTGGAACTGTTCCACCCTAAATAGAGATTTCGAGTTCAAGTCTTCAATGATTCTACAATGTTTGATATGTAGATGCAGACCCACATGTGAAGGTGAAGGTGCACGTACACCCATTAACTTCAGAAAAAAAATATGTATATATACGTATATCTATTTTGAAAAACTGAAAGAAATTAAAATATAAATAAAAGTGTCCTCATGGAAAGCATAAAAGGCAGTTAGTACTGCTGGTACAAAGCGAGTGTGACCACCCACGCGACCGTAGTTCGATTCCAGCTAAATCTGAATTTAGTCGAGTCTTCAATACAGACTTCAAACACCGAATAAAGAAAAACAACTTAAGAAGTCATGCAAAATAATAAATTAACCAAAATTCAAAAGAAAAATATCTATATTAACGAAAAAAAAAATCTCTATTATCTATGTGGATCCATCTAACTACTTTTGTTATTTTACAAAAAATCAATATAGAAAAACTTTTTTAAAAAAAATTGATACATTAGTGAAAAACTATTTCCAATCCTATATGGACCACGTTTAATTTGCGTATCAACTATATCTTTCTATCTATGTATTCTATGATAGGTATAACTTGTCCTTTTCCTCTATTTCATTTTTTTATACTAGAGTTTGATTGATTTAAATTTATAAAACGTAGTGTTATTCGAAAAAAAAACTTTTTTTGTCAAAAGAAATTCTTACATAAAACTCAAATCTAAATTAAAAAATTAATTTTATCCATTAAATCATATTCTTTGTTTGTCCTCTTTTTTTTAGTCTGTATAAAAAAAATATCTTTTTATTTCTGACAATTTTTTAATTCAATTTTCTCGTTAATATGTTTAAAATTATAAGATTTATATATCTTTAATTAAAATTTTAAAATTTCAAAGTTTTTTTTTTTTTTTTTATATCAAACAAAAATAAGACAACATTCTTATCTTGAAACATCACTTCATTTATTTTTTGTTGTTATCTAGTGGCTATGCAATTAATGGCAAATTGTCCAATTTGGCCATTGTTAAGTCTAAAATTTAATAAATGAGGTAGATGTGGAATTTTAATCACATAAATGAGACAAAAATAAATGAAAGTTGACAAGTAAAAAAGATTTTGACAAAAATAACTTCTTTACAAGAAAAGAGCCAAAATGTACAAAAATTCAACAGACTATTAACTCCAAGTAGTTAACACTAAAAAAAGTAAAATATAATTTCTCTTCGTACTCGTTAACTGTCTTAATTTATATGATATCATTATACTAAAAATGAAAAAGAGAGAAATAAAAATATTTAAAAATAGACTCTACAGAATTAAAAAAAATAGACAGAGGTAGTATTTTTTACTCTATTCAAGTTAAAAAAACTAAACTAGTATTCCTCCATCCTATCTGAATTTATGTGTCACTTATATCTCTTATAAATTATTCAAATTTTGTGAATTTTGAGTAATATTATAAAATACATATTGTTTGCAACGAATTTTAATGTGACAGAAAATAAATTACAATCACAAAAAAAATGAAGAAACATAATTTTATTCATAAAGATTGTGGATACAATTATGTTCCTCCCTTGATTCTACTCTCCTAAGATTTATCCATGATTCGAGGGCCGTTAGTGGCTTATTTCTCGAATTAGGATGATTTAGATTTGACCTCTATATGAATATTCCATGACTTTTGTGGAATATTCGAGATCTTGATCTTTAAAAATACCCAAGAGTTTATGGGATATTTCAGATGCCTTTTAAGAGAATTTTGTACCCTTTTGTATAGGCGTGAACTAGGGTTTAGGGTTGAGTACCCTCCAAGAATCCTAATTTGAGTTGAACACAATTTGTAGAGTCCACACTCAAATTGAACACATCTTATAGAGTCCCACAAAATTTCAATGTCTACACATATTTTTTTATTCATATTAACTTGAAAAAAAATTGTTTTTGATAGTTACTTTTCGTATTATTTCTAAATATATAAATTTTATTTCTAAAATATTGTGTTAATCTGATACAATTTAGCTTTTAAAATTAGTCAAATTAACTCTTTGACAAGCAAAAATCACGTAAATTGAGATAGATGAAATAATACTCCCTCTGTTTTGATTTATTTATAATATAGTGACTACACACATAAAACTGAATCTTGTAATCTTAAATTAAAAATACGTCAAATGTATTCAACTTAATTTTATTGGTTTAAACATGTCACATGAAAATTTAAAACTAAACAATTATTAAAAAGATTAAAAAGATAAGTTATTATTCAAAACTGACTAAAATAAATAAATAAACAATAAGATTAAAACCGAGTGACACTTTTATATTAAATGATTTGCCCATTGAAAAGTACATAATATTCAAGTCAATCAAAGTGAAAAAAGAGAGAGAACAGAAAGAACAAATGTACATATATTATTAAGAAAATTTTAACAAAATTTCTCTTCTTTGATTCATAGTTTTTTTTTTCTTTTCAAGAAATTGAAGATGGCAGGAGGAGGAATTGCTTCAATTGGTGTAAACAAAGAAAGAGCTGAAAATTACAATGGAAAACTCACTCTTTATGTCATCATAGCATGTATTGTTGCTGCTGTTGGAGGTTCACTCTTTGGATATGATATTGGAATTTCAGGTGATTAATTATGATAATTATTGGAAAAAATTATTGTAATTTTATTTTATAAATTGATGATGAAATAATAGAACTTTTCCCTTTTCCTTTTATAGAATTGGAAGAAAGATGAATTACTAATATGTTGTTCGGATTTTTCAAAAATGTTAGTGTACATGTGTTAGAATTTTCATGTTTTTACATGTTTTAAGGATCTGACACGGGTGCAACGACATGATATGAGTAATGAGTTTAATCCACCCATTTTAAAAAGAGCTAAGAAGAGCTTTTCCTTATCTTTTTATGCTATGTGGTGGGAGACTAGCTGGAGGAGGCTTCTAGAATTGGAAGAAGATGAATTATTGTTATATTGTTCGGATTTTTCAAAAATGTCATCATGCTCGTGTCAAATCCTTTAAAAATTGTAATTTCTAATGGATTTGTGCACGGCGTGGTAGTATTTTTGAAAGATCCGAACAATGTGTTACATTGCAGTACTCCTTCTCCAGAAAAAGGGGCTCACACTTGTGCTCGGATTTTTCAAGAATGTCATCACACCGGTGTCAAATCCTCTAAAAAGTACGCATTTTTATGAATCCGACACGAATGAGGTGACATTTTTGGTAAATTGGAGCAATGAATTATACCTACTCCTCTGGAACTTCCACTATTTTCGAAAAAAAAGGTGAAATATCAAAGATTAAAAAGTGGCAAATTGTAACTAATAAGAACAGAAAATGGATCAGAAATTGATCTTCCTTTTGAAAAAATTCTCTCAAGTTAAAAAGGTAAAGAGGAAATTCAGCTTGTTATATAATGTGCACAAATGCAAGGTAAGGTTGCGTACAATAGATCCTTGTGGTCTGGCCCTTCCTCAGACCTTGAGTATAGCGGGAGTTTAGTGCACTGTGCTGAGCTTTTATAATGTTTGTAGATTCTCAACTTATAGAGTGAAAAGACTACTTCATTATTTTGTTTAATTGTCTGACCATTTTCAGCATTATCGTGGACTGTGTGACCATCTCATTTAAAATCTTAGAGATTCAATCTACGAACGTATGCCTGTTTTCATACCATGTTGAATTATTGTGTGACTGTTTTGTCGTAAGAGTTTAAAAATGCCACTTTAATTAATCATGTCAAATCCTTTAAAAAGTACATACTTTTGATGGATTCGACAGAAGTGAAGTTGTATTTTTTGGAAAATTCTAGCATGAATTACACCTGCCCCTACGGCAGACCGGGCTGGATGGCTATGACTACTCCACAGTTAGTCTCTGGAACTTCTTGAGCTTCCATTTGAAGAGTAAATGAACTGCGTCATTCATGTTGAAATGTGCGACTAACTTCATCTAATGTTGAAATGGACAACTAAATTAATGTGTGACCGTCTAATCTGAAAATATAAATTGTTAGAGAGCGTACACTATTATTTACTTAATTATGTCTTCACTACATGCAAGATAACAGGGGGAGTGACGTCGATGGATGAATTTCTTCGACGATTCTTCTACTCTGTATACCTAAAGAAGCAGCACGTCCACGAAGACAACTATTGTAAGTATAATAACCAAGTTCTTGCTGCATTTACCTCGTCTTTATACATGGCTGGTTTAGTTGCATCTCTGGTAGCATCTCCTATCACAAGGAACCATGGACGTCGTGCAAGTATAATATGCGGTGGCATTAGTTTCTTTGTTGGAGCAGTTCTTAATGCCTCTGCTATCAACCTTGGCATGCTTCTTTTTGGACGAATTATGCTAGGTGTTGGAATTGGCTTTGGCAACCAGGTAATTCACCTTGAAATTTAGTTGTCACGTGTTCCTATTCTGTTATCTGTTTACAACAATAAGTGCGCCTCAATCCCAAGCAAGTTCAGACCAGTTATATGAATCCTCATCGACCATGTCGGATATATTAAGTTATTTGTACAAAAAATAAAAGATGGATTACCTTCAATAAGCATAGATTTTTATAAAGAACTTTCTTGAATCACACATGTTTGTTTTCTTGTAAAACTGAGAGAGATGAATAAGTATGAAACTGGAGAAAGAATCGAATCACATTGCCTCGTGTTCGAGACAATTTTTAACGCTATCACTGTATCTTAGCATGTTATAGCAAGGTAGCATGCCTTGTTTTCAGCATACTAATACACAATTACTTGTAATATAGGTGATTGGATAATACATAAATTCTTCTATATATATTGTCAGTGTATACAAGTTAAACTCATAAAAGTTACTCGGAACTTTTTTAAGATAAATGTTTCAACTCTGTGTCACTTCTTGAAGGCAGTTCCGTTATATTTATCAGAGATGGCACCAGCACACCTAAGAGGATGTCTGAACATGATGTTTCAATTAGCAACAACGCTCGGAATCTTCACAGCAAACATGATAAACTATGGAACAAGTAAACTCCATCCATGGGGATGGAGACTTTCATTAGGCTTAGCAGCATTGCCGGCTTTCGTGATGACGGTGGGAGGCATGCTTCTTCCCGAGACACCGAACAGCTTAATCGAACAAGGAGACAAAACTAAAGGAAGACGTGTTTTAGAGAGGATAAGAGGAACCGAGAATGTAGACGCAGAATTCGAAGACATGGTGGATGCAAGTGAATTAGCACGTTTGGTTAAGCATCCGTTTAGAAACATTCTTAAAAGGAGAAACAGGCCGCAGTTAATTATGGCGATTTTGATGCCGACTTTTCAGATACTTACAGGCATTAACATCATACTTTTTTATGCCCCAGTATTGTTTCAGAGTATGGGGTTTAAAAGATCTGCCTCTCTGTATTCCTCTGCTTTGACTGGTGCAGTTCTTGCTTCATCTACACTTGTATCGATGGCCACTGTCGATAGATGGGGTCGAAGAATTCTTCTTATTACCGGTGGAATCCAAATGATCATTTGCCAGGTAAAGATTTTCTACTTACTTCTTCCACTTTTACGGACTGTTATCTGAAATTCTTTTCGTCGGGCAAGAAACTCGCCTAAGGAAAGTAGAAATCTATGCAAACTAACCAAATCTTTCGGGAAGGAAATTGGCCTTTTCCCTTCTCCTTTCTATAGCAAAAAAGAATGTCATCATTTTGTTTATGACCTTACCTGAACAAGTACATCCTACCTTTCGCCTTGATTCACAATCAAGAACGACGGGACCTAAGGCTCACATTGCTTGATCTTTTTAGAATTTCTGAAGTACATCGTTCTTCCGCCTTGTATAATTATCTATCAGTAGTAAAAGTTTTTCACTGTCACTATATAGAAGTTAAGCGTAATGTTATACAAACACTAGAACTTAGCCTTAGCTGACAAGTAAGCACTTCAACTTTGTGAGTGCACATCTAGACTCCTCAACTTGTTCTAAAGTGACAACTACTAAACACTCCAACTTGTCTATGTCTCGTGGACCTCGGACACTGACGTGACACATAAATCTTATAGGTGTCAAGATGATCATTTTGTAAGTTGGAATGTTCAACTAACGCAATGGAGATGAGTTGAGGTGTGAGGTGTCATAGATCTACATACTCAAAGTTTGAGCGTTTACCTATCACCTGAGGCCAAGTTTTGTCACTATCAGTATATAGAAGTTAAATTGATCGGTTATATCATATGAAAGATAATTTGCTATCCTTATTACAGGTTATTGTTGCGATAATCTTGGGACTCAAATTTGGTAGTGACAAGGAGCTATCAAGAGGTTACTCAATTATCGTAGTTGTTTTCATTTGCCTCTTTGTAGCTGCATTTGGATACTCATGGGGGCCTCTTGGATGGACAGTGCCAAGTGAAATTTTCCCCTTAGAGACAAGATCAGCAGGCCAAAGTATCACAGTTACTGTGAATTTGTTCTTCACATTTGCAATAGCGCAATCTTTCCTCTCACTTTTATGTGTTATGAGGTTTGGGATTTTCCTCTTTTTCTCCGGTTGGATTGCTATCATGACGATCTTCATCTATCTCTTCTTGCCCGAAACAAAGGGAGTTCCGATTGAAGAAATGATGCGTCTTTGGGAAAAGCATTGGTTCTGGAAGAAAATCGTCTCGGAGGATCAACAAGCTAAAAACACCAATGGACTCAATCATGCTTGAGGTACATTTTTAACAATGTGAAAGGTGAATAGAGAAATCTATCTTGTTCATGAAGAATTTTGGTCTTCTATATGTATATGTAAAAGTGTAAACTTTAATTTTTAAGAGTGTCACTTTCTATTTCACCGATACTTCAATTCCAACATCTCTTCTGTCATGTTTAAGACCAAAAGATTGAAACGATATTTTGATATGTTAGACACCTCGATCTTTAATTTATGACTACAAGATTCTAAAGTCTTCATTATTTTTTTGGGGGCTTGCCCTAGGTTTTGCCTAGAAACTAACTATCCTTAAAAACGTTCACTAGAACCTGATATTATCACTAGTTAAATATTTCCTATATGATGAGACTGTCAAAGTTTACAATCAAATCAAATATATTCCTCAACAAAAATATATAAACAGTGCATATATTTTTTTTTGTGTTAGTATATGATTTTTTTTGGAATTTTGGACATTTTCTTTCAAAGAACTTTACGGGACCATCCATAATGACATGGAGGAACAATTTATATAGTCTCACATGATCCAACCACTTTTTTAGCATTCAGGAGACACTGAACGAGACAATTTTCTTAGTTTTTCGTGTGTGAGTATGTGAATTTTTTCATGATATGAATTTGACCCTTGGTAATGACATGTGGGAACAATACTTTTAGTCTCATCATGATCCACACCATTTTTTCAACATTTTAAGGGCCACTTAACATGAATTAGGTGATTTTCTTAGTTTTTCGTGTGTTAGTACATAAATTTTTTGATGATTTGAATTTTGGGCCTTTTTTGCAAAAAAATTACAAGACCCTCCGTATTGACCTCATGGAACAATACCTATCACCTCACCATGGTCCATTCTACTTTTTTAGCATTTAGCGGACACTCAACAAGAATTAAACGATTTTCTTAGTTTTTCATGTGTGTTAGTACATGAATATTTTGGTAATATAAATTTCGGGCACCTTTTGCAAAAACTTTAGAGGATCCTCCATAATGACTTGTGGGAATAATACATATTGCCTCACCATGATCCACCCCTTTTTTAATCATTTAGGGGTCACTCAACAGGAATTAGACAATTTTCCTAGTTTTTCATGTGGTAGTACATGAAATTTTGGTAATATAAATCTCGGGCACGTTTTTGCAAAAAACTTTACAGGATCCTCTGTAATGACCGAGAAGAATAATACATATGACATCACCATGATCCATGCCTTTTTTTAATCATTTAGGGGCCACTCAACATGAATTAGATGATTTTCTCAATTTTTCGTGTGTTGTATTACATTAATGTTTTGGTGATATGAATTTTGATGATTATTTTTTTTGCAAAAACTTCACGGGACCCTCCATAATGACTCAGGAAAAAAATACTTATAGCCTAATGATGATCCACACCACTTTTTTAGGATGTTAGGAGCTACAACATGAATTAGATGATTTTCTCACTTTTTCGTGTGTGGTACGTAGTACATGAATTTTTTGGTGATAAGTTTGTTGAGGAGTTTTTTTTTTTTTTTTGCAAAATCTTTACAGGACCCTTCGTAATGATTTGGGAAACAATATTTATAACCTCTACAGGATCCACACCACTTTTTTTTAGAATTTAGGAATTACTTAACATGAATTAGACAATTTTCTCAATTCTTCGTATATATTAATCCATAAAAAAATTGGAATATGTTTTACAGACTATTTGATTTCAATTTTTTTTTTGTGGGTTTATTTATGAAGAACTAGTAAATAATATTCATTATTTCTTATGGAGAAACATCATTTTAAAATAAAAAATAACAAAATATTTCCTCTGTCTCAGTTTATATGACTTATTTTCTTTTTTTAGTCTTTCCTAAAAAATTGATATATTTCTATACATATTAAGTAACAATTTAACTTTAAAATAACTATTTTACCTTTAATAAAATGATTTATAACCACATAAATATTCATCACTTATTTTAGAGCACAAATTTAAAAAATCCTTCTTTCTTTCTTTGTTAAGCTTTCTATCAAGTCAAAATAACTCATATAAAATGAGAGGCGGACGGAGAGAGTAGGTAGTAATTCATAAATTTTTAGAATGTGTGTGATGAGTGATGACTTTATTTGACCTGTGTTTGTAGATTCTTTTTACTCCTCAAAACCCCAAAGCAAGGCCTTTCATTCCCAAATTTGTTAGCAAAATTACTTGAAGAAAATGGCCATTAACACTGAATGTACTTCTCCTCCTCCTCCTCCTCCGAGGATCGGTAAGATCGGGCCATACACGGTTTTCATGACCCCTCCACCCACACCCAAATCCGGTTCTACCGAGCTACCACCACCAGTTCAGCCGCAACCGGTTCAGACACCACCGGTTCAGGTGGTCGATAAGTCATGTCCGGTTTGGTCTCCTCCAATGCAGTATGATAAACCCTCTCACTCTTCTTTTGGATTTTTCTGGAACGCTGTAGCTAAAGTTCAAAATGGTACCTTTTTTTGCTTTGCCCTATCTTTTAAAAAGATTGTAACTTTATTCTATTCTAGATTTTCAGATCTTGATTTCATGAATATTGTTCCTTTTTCCAGTTTATGTTACTTAGTTTTTGCTGTACTGATTTCTAATTTGTATATGGATTTTTATAGCTCATGCGAGTTTGGATGAACAAGTGGCATACTGGTTTGGATTGAATCAGTCGAAGTATCAGTGGGCATTAGATGATTACTATGAGAGCAAAAATATTGTAAGTTTTAAGTTTGTTTCTCAAATTTGTTGAATTTCTTGTTTGGTGTTGTTGGGGTAAGGTTTGGAATTCAAAGGCTGAGCCACGATTAGGAGTTTGGGCTATCTAGTGTGGAAAGCGTTTTCATGGTCTAATCATTACCACAGAGCCGTCAAGTCAGTTTTTAGGAGTTCACAAGTTAATAAACATATATAGTTATTCAATTTTCCAATACAAATACAGAAAAAAGTTACTGGCCTAGCTCCGCCCCTAGTTTGGATATTATAGTTACAAGTTCATGCAATTTCAAAGTGATATTTATCTGGTTTCTACTTTATGATCAAGTAATCTTTAAGGTTAAGTATTGTCTTCTATAGCTTGTGTCACAGAAAACATCCACTTGCTCTCACCTGGGGATGCATCTTTTTTTCTATTTAGCACTTTTAACTTTACCTCTTACTGTGGTACAGATTATGTTAATCATTGCAACAACAATTGTTTACAGATGTGGATCAAGGATATATAAACTTTAAATTTAGTCTTCACTAGACTTTTTTCCTACAGTTCCTCTGCAGTTTTGCCTCCTTCATGTCATTTCCTTTCTAGGATCATGTACCTGCAGGTTATGATTTTAGTTTGTTCTTAGGCATAGAGGAAAAAGAGTCCTAATTAATACAATGTAGTGGTGCGGTCTTTTGCTGCAACTAAAAAGGTTTTATTTAGGATGAAGTCCTTGCTGGTGCTTTCCAGTTACAATCCCCTACTTAAATCTCTTGAAAGTTGTCACGACTCAATATCTGGTCGAGCCATGACTGGCAGTCTAGCACCCGATGCCTTGACTTTACCAAGAAAACTTTCTTGGCCTTTCTACTCCTTTAAATTCGAAACACTGTGCAACCCAATGTAATTCTTAAAGAAAACTGAGAATGAAGTATGATAAAAATAGTGTTCTTTCTTTCTTTTCTGAAACTGTAACGCTTTATGTAAGAAGTTTAAGTAGATGGTTGAGAGATTCCCATGTAGTTGTGCAGACTGTTGCTAGCCTACCTATGTTATAGTGACATCTAACATCTGGAGACCACGAACATTGATCACTTTGTTATACACCTCTTTTCAAGAAGAAAATGGTAGGTAATGAAATGTTTGCTTGAGGTATTACAGGGCCGTGAAGAATTACTTGTGCTGTGCATAAATGTGGTGGGCATCCAATAAACAGTCTAAAGGACATATATGTTTTTGGGCGCTGTATTGTTCACGAACTCTTTAAGTCTAAAGTTATATAGTGTACTTCATTTGTCTTGAGGTATCTGTGTCAGCCGGTGTGCAATGTGCATGGATTCTTCAAAGTTGGAAAATTTAGCAAAGAGGTGCTTGATTTTGTACTTGATACTATCCCATACACACTTGTAAGCAACTCCGTGAAACACAGCTAAGAAATTAATGTGGAATTTGGTATCTACTGTCATGGTAGAGAAAATTGGGGATGGGTAGAGAGGAAATATTGATTGCAGATGCTAATAACTTTCACCAAGAACATAATTAATGTAAGTTTTACACCAGTGACTGTCTTTGCTAGGAGTTCATTCCACTTCCATTTCATGAATGTTCTTCTTCAGCTCTCATAAGGTTTGTTTTTGCTTCGAAGTGTTGATTTTATGTTTTACTCCAGCCACTGAAATTTATTCAAATGGTTAAGATACCATGCCACTTTGATCTTCATATCCTTTTCTTTTGGTGGCGTGATTATGGGAAGATGATGCTGATTCTTGCAGATTTTGGGGTAGGGGTGGGGGGTGGGGGTGGGGTGGGGGCTCTTATGGGTTTTTTGGTAAGATAAGATGAAGTTATGCTTCTTATGTTCTAGTACCTCCATTTTAGTTTATATGGCAGTGTAAAGAGTATAAGAAAAAAGACTTTTGGCACATATCAAAGGTAATGTTTGAACTTGTGGTCACAAACATGTCATCATCGGAGACATGTTTTTGTTTTCTTTAGCATTTATTGGGTTTTGTTTAATAACGGATCTAAGAAGCTACTTCCTATCTCAAACAAATATTGTAATTGGAAGTGTATATGACATGTTTTTGTTTTCTTTAGCATTTATTGGGTTTCGTTTGATAAAGGATAAAGAATTGCCTCGTTCCATAGAGTTAGAAACTGACGTTTAACTGGTCAGGAATTTTCTACATGAATCATTAGTTATCTGAAAACTAAATTGAGAGCATGATAGGCAGAGTTCTGGTTTTGGTGCCTGCTTACATTTCCTTCTAATTCTACCTTTGATTGATTTCTCTACACAGAATCACAAATAGTATGTTCAGAACTTAACTAGGCAAAGTATGTTTTCTTCCAAAAAGGAAAATTATATTTTCATTTGATAATAACATACCTAGTGTAATTCCATGAGCGGAGTTTGGAGAGAGTGGTGTGTATGCACCTTACCCCTATCTTGTGAAGGTATATGACTCTTGTGGGGTGCCACAATGGCCATCACAAAAATAAATAATGAAATGTTACAAATAAATCAGGCTGAGAGGCAAACATTGATACCGATTTAAATCGGATCTGCAAATCTAAGGTCCATGAAATGCAATGGTTATACTTTTTGGTGTATTTGTAACTCGTACTTATTGTCAGATCACTTTTAATTGCTCTGTGAGGCGTTTGTTTTTGGCTTTTTTGTTGTTGCTTACTTATTAAATGTTTTGTGCACAGAACCAGGCCGAAGAAAAAGCAAAAGTCTTAGCTAGTAAATTAGAGAATGTATGATATGCGAAAGGAGAAGGTATAAAATCTTGTCAGGATGTGCTATCTCCTGTTGCTTCTAGTGCTATTCCTGCACGGTATGCATTAATGTGTGATTGTCACACATTTTTAGCTGCTATGGTGCAGCAGCTAACAATGCTGCTTGTGAAGTTATTGATGCTATCTATTACAATATGTATCTATGTACTTTTGTTACTGGTAGAAAGTTTCTTTCAGTTAAGAGATTTTGTTGTTTCTACTCATCATTTTGGTGTTGCTGTTATTGCGAGTAATTTCGAGGGAAGCACCTAACGTTAAATCAATTTTGTTTCCTTTTGATAAATGAATAATCAAAAGCATCTTTTAGGTGCACAACAGTGAAGAATTTGTAACACGCACATCTATTCATTACTTGCTTGTATAATTTGGTTATGTTACACTAATTCGTTTGAAACGTGATAAGAAGCTAAAGACGTAACCTTTGACCTCCCTCCCTCTGCTAAAAATTTATTTTTTTAACATCAAATCATAAGAACTTATGAATCTAGTGATGTTATATGTAGCAAAAACACTAAAAACCTATGTGTAAGTAAACAAATTTGACCCCATCACCAGTCCAAATGCTTTCTGCATAATTGTTGATGCACACAACTCAGGCTAGCCAATTAATCTTTCATCATATGCATGTGTTATTGTTGGTGGTGGGTATTGTAGAGTTAACTGCAATGATGTTGCTATTGGTGGTGCATTGCCTATTTATCGTTCTCACTCAGGGGCCAAAATGAACACGTCTGCTACCTACTGTACTAGACCTTCGATCAGGCATGAATTGGAACCAACACCACTGCATTGCGCTCGAATAGTTGAGCAACTGCTGACCAACAATTTTCGCACACAAATATAGATTCATTCCTCGTACCTGGTCCAGCTTCACAACCTTTAACGAGTTGTTAATAAGTCAGTCTTGTTTGGTAAGACAAAGTTGAACAAAGAGGAGATTGCTCGATTGGAACAACAACCAACAAAGAACGTAATTACATTGATAGTATTGTGGTGTTGGTGCTCGATGACGGCATTAATGGAGATGATGAGGAATAGAGTAATGGGTTGTGGGGAAGGACTAAGGTTGGGGTGGGTGAAAAAGGGGGAATAAGTTTCCAACAGCGTATACAACACCTTCCACCATAAGTGTGGTTTTGTACTTTTGAGGAAGTATTATTAAATTCACTTGAAACGAAAAGAATTAACGATAAAGGACGAAAAACTCGATATAAATAATAAAGTTGTGGCGAGCAGAGCACATAGTAACGCCAAATTTCACAAATCTCCGACTAGAAAGGACGAAAAACTCGATCAATTATAGCTCAACATTCTGTATCATAGTTGGATAGTTTCATTGACAAACACACACACTGCAAATTACACAGTCCCACTTCGTAACCCTGTGGTATTTAATATCATCACACCAAACAACCACTCAGTCTGTCATTTTGCATCATATACCAAATGACACCAAATCAATAGAAGAAACTCCAGATCTTCTTAAGTAATCTCACAGGCTCTAATAGACAAACTTGGATAGGCAACACATTCAAGAGTGTAACGTAGCCAACTTACTATAATAGACTGTTTCATTTTTGCTAATTGTGGTGCACACAATCTCGACTAATTTCATGGGGTACCTGCTACCTTTCACCAGCATAGACATTTTCTTGGATAGATGGAAAGAAATAACTTACATTTCTCTCTTCACCTATACCCTACATTTTGCCATCATGAAGCAGGGTAAAACACGGTTACAAAAAAGCCATATGCACCCTTCATAATACAAAACCTACACAGACGATCATCGCTACAAACCCACACAACTATTTTTATTTTGGTTTGTTCATTCCTAGGAATCAACGAGGGATGGTTACTGCCACTTATGGGTTTACATGATTTTTATCAAACAAGAAACTCTTAAGACATGCGGAAGTATGTTCTCATATTGTCTTTTCAGAGAAGGTGGAGCATATAATTCGTTCCAGTTGAAACAACTGAATGCTACACTTTAATAACTCGAATCACAAAACATACAGCCTAGCACAATCATAGCTTAAACATTGACATTTCTACAAGGATCCTGCTATATATTGCTCTAGCAGTAGAGACAATCCTTCATCAATCTCATGACTGTATGATAGGCTTTTGAATGGAGCAAATAGATGACCTACCACAACACACACCCTTTAAAGACTCTACACTACCCATATAACACCAAAAATTTCCAGATATCCCTTGCAATTTTTGTTGAGGGGCTAATTTTTTTTGGATGAAGCAATGAAATTTCATTCAAAAAGCATCAAGAAGATGCATACTAAAGACACTATTATCTGCAAATCATATACTCCAATAGTTCTTTTGAGGGACTAATTTCAACAATGGTATATTAAATATTACGAACAACATCACTCACCTACACAACAAAGAAAAATTCAGTTGTGTATCCACAACTATGCATATAATTTATTTATTTTTATGACAAGAAAAACCCGCAGCCGCTACCCTTTGGGTGCGCACAGGATAAAAACCCCGCTCCTATGCAATAGCTCGCAAATCACATAGGAGAGGTAACCCGCACTAGGCAAGCCTGGTGCGACGAGCTCGACCCAAAAGGCAAACCCCTTGCTTTCGCTGGCAAGGGATTTCGAACTTGAGACCTCCAACATGAAAGTCCCAAGCCTAAACCACTGGGCCACCCGAAGGGTACGTCGATGCATATAATACAAACCAGCAATTGACTAAAATGATGATTTGTGCTACTTCTCCAAGCAGTTAGACAACAAAATAGTCCTATGCAAGCAAACCTCTCAGCCCGAAGATTGGAAGAAAAAGTTACAGTTCAACCAAAAAACTTCAAAAAACAAGCAAACACTCGTATTATTACATCGTGTCCATACTGAGTTAAAGGATTACATAGTCTAGCAAGTAATGATTCAACATCCAATACCCGAGGTAACCTATTAGAAGCAACACTAATTTTTTTTTTCACAAGCTTATCTAGGTAGAGTAAATGAGGTAGCTGTACAATGTAGGAGAGCTTCGATAATGGATAATCGATAATCAACTCTAGACAGGAGGTATATTGGAAAAAGAGAAACCTTTATAACCCTTGTAAGCATAGTATGCAATCCTTGTATAGTAGAACCCTGGTATAAACAGAACTCCACCAAGTATAGCAAAAAAAATCCCTGCATTACAAGCATTCTCTTCAAATAACAATACATGCCCAAAAAAAAGACCTAAATATAAACCCTAGAGATAAATCAAAATCGAAAAAATCGAAATCAGATGAGTAAAACTGAGCTGAAGAGGATTGTGGAGTTACCATGAGCTGTATCGCCACCGACCTTATTGATTGCCATGAAAATACCTAGAAAAATAGCGAGGGTACCAAATACAAGAAGGGAAACGGCAAGAGCGATCTCTTTAATGGGTCCACGATTGTTATCGGCATGAGAACCTTCCATCATCATATCCTCATCGGAAATTGAGAAAGCATGATCGACATACGCCATTGAAACAAACACTATTTCTTTGTAATGCTTGAAGAAGAAGGGTTAGTGGGAAATACCTTTTTCAGTCAGAAACAGAGTTGGGCTAAAGAAGAAGGCGTCTTTGCGTGTGTGGGTCGACCTTTCTATTGTTTTTTTGTTTATATAATATTCCAATATATACTAATTGTCAATAGAACTATGCTAACCTAAATACGGATGCAGTGCTAGAGATGAAGTTATTCCTTTCTCCCTTAATTAGATGTATTGGATTTGACCTTTACGTATGAAAAAGTTCTTGAATAAGTCTGAATAGAGGGTGTACATGATGTGGATTAAGAAATATCGAGTCTCAATGTGGATATTGGATACTGAATGAATGGAAAAAAAAAACTAAATCCTTATTTATGGACTACTATTTAACCTTTATTCACCTACCGCTTTGAACACTAATCCAATTCATTTTACTTTATTCTTATTCACTACTTGATTAATTTGGATTTTGTTTTTATTATACACACATGGATACATAAATAAAGGATGACAAATATATCCTCAAACTTTACGATTCAGATTTGATATACATATTTATCATTTTCGTTAGAATTTATTGATTTTTTTTTTAATTCAAAAATGCCACTACACCAACCTGAGTTGTGGTGCAATGGTGGGACTGTTTCACCCTTAATCAAAAGTCTGAGGTTCGAGCCCTGGGTATGGAGAAAATCTTATTGGGAGCGTCACTCTCGAATGGGCCCTGAAGTGCGCGATTCAGATTTAGTCGAGGCTCCAATGTGGACTTCGGACACCGAGCGGGAAACAAAAAAGAAAAAGAGTTGTTTGCCCTCTTGATTATTTTTTTTTAATTAAAAAAATCCCAAACCACTAACAAGATTTGTGATAGATTGATAAGTACTACCTCATTTTTAACCAGCGTTTTCCCGATGGGATACCAAAATAAAAATACATCCATAGACCATTTCTCTACGTCACTCACATTGCAATTTCAATCACCAAAAACCCTTTGCACTCATATTAACTTATTCCCTCTACTTATAATACACTGGAAACTAAACTTTTCCCCATACTCATAGAAACAAAAAAAGAACCTTCGCTGAATTACATAAGCACAAATCCTATTGACAACACACTAAAAAATCTTTTCTAGCTTCCTGTGTAAATGGGAAATAGAGAAAATGGAAAGTGGAAGAACCAATGAAAATGGGGGAACCAATTTTGGAGGGAAAATGAAAAGTCATTGGAAAAAGTGCAAATGAATAGTCATTTTTACCATATTGGTAGAAGAGAGTAAATTGTTGTCCTTATATTAGGAAACACTTCCTTTAGTTCTTAAAGGGTTAAGAAGAAGGTGCACCCTCGCGCCGTCGTCGCTCGGCCTCGGCTTCGGCTTCGGTGTGATTGATTGATAATATTTTTTGGATAAAATTTATTTAATCAATCTTGTAAAATCATTTCCTTTCTCTTATAAATTAATTCAGAATGTTAGTTAACTAACAGAATTAATTTGGCGCAACTGAATTTATTTGAAATTCACGTGTAACGGTAATCCTTCCGAAAAGTCGTTACTTTTCCCAAACGGTAATCCTTCCGAAAAATCGTTACTTTTCCCAAAAGACACAATGTTCTGGAAAAAAATGGGTCTGAACAGATTTTTCTGAACAGACGCGTTCCTTGCTGCAAATGGCTATAAATAAGAGGTCTTTTTCGTTTTTTCGAACACTGAAAATTTTTCCTCTCTGCATACATTTTCTTGCATAAATAAAATTGTCGATCAACTGAGTCTGTGTGTGCTCTTGTTGCTGTTCTTGCGTTCGCTGAAGTTATTGAAGTTTAAGGTACCGCTACTTCTTTAACAGGTTAATCCGTTTTATCTTGGGAGGAATTAATCTGCAACCTCGGGTACAGTGAGGGGATTAAATTTCTTAAGGAAACACAGTGGTTTCTGTGGACTCGAATTAAAATTCATTCTGTCTATTTCATCTTTTTTTTGTTTCTGTATTTTTGACTAACCTGAATACAGGAGATAACAGTATGTACATTTATGGTGAATGAGTCAACCATGTACTGTTATTGTCCTTCCGATCCTTAACTCTGGATCTAAGAAAGGCGGAGGCGTTGGTGTAGTTAGTGTTCCAGCTTTGGTTACCAACATTGCAACAATCTCAGACATTGGTGGTCTTAAATTGGCATGAGGCTGAAGGCATAAGAAAGCTACATGTATTGTTTGCATTACATCCTTTTCCGCCATCCCATCTTCCAACATCTTTGGATCAACTAGATCGATTAATCTTGATCTTTCATATAGCTTCCATGCCTGTACATAGGTACTTGAACAATCAATATCTATATATATGATATATCGTCCTAAACTTAACAAGAACTTAAGGCAGCTTACATATTCGGGAAGATATTGCATTTCTGAAGGCAAAGAAAGATCTGTATTCTTCCGAGAATTGATTATTTCTAGCACAACAACACCATAACTGTATATATCAGCCTTTTCTGATAATTCTCCTCTAATTGCATATTCAGGAGCTGTGTAACCTCTGCCAAAATCCAGAAAAACAAAAGTAATTAAGATGATATATGTTATCTATGTCATCCGTTAAAAGTTTGGTTCATCAACGTCAGTGAGATTGTCATAATAAACAAAAATGAGAAAAACAACACTACTTACAAGGTTCCAGCAAACGCAGTGCTGAGATATGCTTGATCTTCAGGGAAAAACCTGGCTAGGCCAAAATCTCCGATTCTTGGTTGAAATTTGTCATCCAACAGAATATTGCTTGCCTTGATGTCCCTATGGACAATCCTAATGTGTGAATCCTCGTGAAGATATTGTAATCCCCGCGCAACCCCTAAAATTATCTGGTACCGAGTTTTCCAATCAAGGAATATATTACTCTTTCCTGTGAAAAACAAACATAGAGGCCTAAAAAGAGTGTATAAACAATGACATTCATATTTTCTTATATTCAGCCGTTGAGAACTCAAAAGGAAACAACTTATAACAAGTTTGAAAGGAAAGAGACATAAATACCATATAGTATTTGGTCCAAGCTCCTATTCTTCATGTATTCGTACACGAGAAGCCTCTGATCCCCTTCTGAGCAACAACCAAGAAGGCGGACAAGGTTCTTGTGCTGTATACTTGTTATCATCCGCACCTCAGCAAGAAACTCCCTGTCCCCTTGCTGCGATTTGTCAAGAGATAGCTTCTTGACAGCAATTAATTGTCCATCTCCTAACTTCCCCTAAAAGAAACACCAGGGCCAATTCTTAACTCTGCATCTAATTATAAAAAAAAAAAATTAAAGTTGTAAAGGCACATTAACCTTACAAGGAAAACCGGACCAAATCCACCACATCCAAGGAGGTTGTCTGAGTGAAAATTCTTCGTAGCCTTCTCCAATGTATGAAAGTTGAAGTAACTTATTGTACGAAGATGTACACTAAGAGCATCACTAGTCCCTGTATCATTTGAAAAAGACATAATCTTTAATTGCGAACAACTATAAGAAACTGAAAAGAACAGGAATCAGTAAAAACAAAAAAAACCTGAAGTAGGCTTAAATGTGCTAGTAATCAAAGCTGTCAGTTTTCCTGGTTTGAAAAACTTGCATAAGATGAATATGAGAAGTAAGAGGATAAACAGAACAACTAAAGTTCCAAGAAAAAAGAACAAGCCGGAGAAAGGCTGCATCTCAAGTTTCGATATCACTGTTATCGACAAAGTAGATAAGAATTTATTAGGTTAATCAAGCTAGATTAATTAACATGAGAGACATATAGGGAGAATCGAAAGGGCTTCGTAAAATCCAGAGTTGCAATGCCAGCATAAATTAAAGACAAAATACTTTGTTTTAGTCTTCACTAAGGAGGACGGCAGAATAATGTTCATTCAATAGACAACATCTTTTACTTGTATAATATTGTAATCATACCTACTAACTTATAAGAAAAAATCCACATTTTGTGAAGTCCATATCCTTATATGATATACTATATCTAACTTAAACTCAAATTTAGAAGATAATATATCTACGCGAAAAGATTGTATGTACCATGCGGATATGGATGTGGACGTATTATATTAAAGAATAACTAGTTAATACTGTTATTGACTGAATAGGAATATTTACAAGAATCAATTATAAGGCAAGAATTTGTCTTTAGATATGGGAAAGCAAGTTCAAATGGAGTTGTATTAAGTGTTGAAGTGTGCAACTATTTTATCTGAAAACTGGATTAGTTGTTAGAGAGAGCACACTTTTATTAGTTAATTATATTCTGAACACGCCCCTCACATGCGGGTCTGATTCTTTTTCATGGGCTAAACATGTGTAAATTCTTTTGATATGAGTGGCGGTGAGATTCGATCTCAGAACCTTTGTCTGCTCTAATATCATGTTGATGATAAACAATGATCTCATTGATATGTAGAATGGACTTGGTTCGCTTCGTGTTTGACAAAATGCCTGAAAGAAATGTGATTTTCTGAACCGCTTTAATGTGTGTATATTTACAACATACTAATGCTCAAGAATCCTTGTTGCTTCTCTCCCCTTTCGGGTTGGGAGTGAGGGGTGCTTACCATCCGAGCAACACTCTCTTGTTGAACAACAGATTCATGGGGTTGTGTGGTAAAAGTGAATTTGAAAAGTATTCGTTTGTGGGTAATTCAATTATTGATATGTACTCAAGATGGTGTGATGCTGAAAAGAAGTTTCATGAAATGCTAGAAAAGAGTCTCATAACTTGGAATGTAATGATAGCAGGGTATGCAATGTGAGGATTTGGTGATAAATCTTTGTTTCTGTTTCAAATAAATACAACAAGAAGAGAAATGCCAGAGGAGTTTACGTTTGCAAGCACATTGAAGGAGCCAAATTCATAGTTTTCTCATTACTAGTGAATCCCTTATTTCCAGCCAGAAAGTTATTGCAGGTGCTCTTATTGATTTGTATGTGAAATCAGGAAACTTGTTCGAAACACATAAGGTGTTATGTTAAGATAACCAGATACAGGAAGTATGATAACCAAGTATGGAAGTATGGTCTTGGACAAAACAATTTTTGATGTTATGCCACAGAAAAAATGTGATTTTGTGGACAATTATGATAACCAGGTATGGGAAGTATGCTTGGCGGAGAAGCAGTTGAACTATTCAAGAAAATGCAATTCAAACTGTGATGTCCTGGGTCGAGCTGGCGGCCTAAGAGAAGCTAAGGTTGTGATAGAGAACAATGTCCGTAAAAAAGTTGACAAGATTTTGATATCGTTGTAGTGGTATGAAATTGTATGACAATCATCTTTGTTTAATATTAATACCATGGAATTTCAACAGTAATTATATCTGCAGTATATGGAGTCCATTGACATCATTCTAGTCTCTATTGACCCAAACATTGCGGCAACCATACACAGAGCAAAATGCTTGGAAAATTAGCAGCAAGACAATGAATATTGACATAGCAACAGGCAAGAACTTCAAAGAAGCATAGATGTGTTTCTTCAATCCTCTACGAGCCCTAACGATAAGCCTCTGGTCATAGTACTTGTTGACTTTCTCCATGGCAATCTCCACATTAGAACTTCCACTAGACCTCACAAATGACCTTTGTATGGTACTGAACAAAGTGGCTATTTCATTATCAGTCAAATCCCCTTTGATAACACCAGCTTGCCTAAGCAACCTCACATCCTTAGTAGTATTTGCAGTCCCACTCATTAGATTGATGTATCTAGCAAATTCGAGCTTGGATTTCGACATGGCAGCTTCATAGACCATCAAGTTTCTAATTATGACTTCTGAGCCAGCATTCATTGTGATCACAGGAAGATATAACGTCGAAGAAGCTTGTTCAAATTTAATCCTACTGATACCCTCATGAATTGGGCTGCACTTGACTCTGGCATAACACCATAATCGGGATGCTGAAGGGATAGTACTGATATTCTCTCTTTCTTCGTCTCCATTTATTTCCATACCTTTCCTAAATAACCCAGAAATCGTTGACCATGGGACGTTTTCCACGACCTGGTTAATGGATTTTAGAAGTTTTTGCACTTTTTTTGGGCCTATAGGCTCCAACACCTCCAAGAATGTTTCAAAGTTGTGAATGATGTCTTCATGTGTTTCTTGATCTCGAACATCTTCTTCATCTTTATCGTCATGTTTGATAATGATAGATGACATTTGAATAGGAACTGAAACAAAATCTACATGATCATCGAGGATCAAATGATACATAAGATCAAGCAAATGAAGAGGCCGAGTTTCTTTAGCATTTTTTCTAGGCAAAGGAAGCGGGGAATGCATTTCACAGAAGCGCCTAAACATGGAAACCAACTCGGTGTCTTCTCTGTCTTCAGGGGAAGAGAAACAGAGAAACTTTCTAATTTGCTTCACTACCACAAAGGGGATTTGGTTTTCAAGCATCATAAAGTCTCGAGTGAAAATGTTATCATCAATATTATCATCATGAACATTATTCCCATACGATGAACGAAGGATGTTAAGCAAGAATAGACCATCTATGGCTACAATCCAAGCTAAAGTCTCCTCATCTATGTCCATGAACCGGTTATAACAAGCACGTATAACAAGATCATTATCTCTAAGTTTATCGATCAAGAGATGCTCGAAATTGAGGATTTGAACAGGCTGAAGAATGTGTTTGATGGCAGCAAGTTTGTACCTTTCCATTTGATATAAGTCTGGCCTTAAATGGTGATAAGGTCCCATGCCAATGAGCTGAGGAGTATAGGCTTCTGGTTTGTGATGAGTTAGTGTTTTCGGAATGTGGAGGACACAGACAGGAGGGAGAAGATTGATGTCAATAACAACATCTTTCTTAAGGGCATTACTGATGCGCTCTGTCCATCTTCTTGCACTTGAATTTGAGGGAACAATTGGATCCAATGCCATGTTTCTTCTTCTTTAATTTGTTTGCAAATTGTTCATGCATGCATATATGTACTATGATGTATTTATAGATGGTGTATTGGTGTATATATTCATTCTATCATGTTTTGTTTATGAGTTTTGGAAAGTATTATTATATGTTGGAGACTAGTTATTAAAATTAATTAGTGGAGGCACAGGGAGTTTCTTGCCTGCTTCCTTGTTTTTGGTATCAGGTAACAAGTCTTCTATTTGCTCGGACTCTTTAAAAATATCGATATGCGCGTGTCTGATACTTAAAAATAGTGTATTAATAAAGGATCCAACATGAGTGCGATAACATTTTTGGAATTTGGAGTTGAGGGTAGGGCTGTTCAAAATCAAACCGAAAAAAATTATTGGTTTATCAGTAAATGGTTTTGCGGTTCAGATAACGGTTTTGATTTTTTTGTTATCGGGTTATCGGTTCTTAACGGTTTGAGGTTTTTTCTTGATGGGTTCACCGATAACCCAATAGTAAATTAAATAATTATATTTATACCATTTTGTATATAAAGTCCCTGACTTAGAGTTTAGTTTCCTACTTTTATTTCTGGCTATCTCAAAATCTTGGTTATTCTACAATGTAAAAGTGTTTACTTTTGAGCAAGATGAAACTTGTGAACTAATGTACATGATTCATTCAATTTGTCACCTTGTTTCTAAGTGACTTTTTATTAATTTATTTTTGTGTCAAATCTTAACGGTTAAACTCATAACAATCAATAACCGATAAACCAATAACCAATAAGCTAATATCTTAATGGTTTTATAACGGTTTTACATCTCTACAAACCGATAACAATAAGTCAAACCGATCATGTTTAATTAGGCTAGAAATAGTATTAATCTATGGGGAGTGTTAGTTAATCACGACAAGTCTATAATATATGTCTATCCCATATAATTTTATATGATACTTAGCTTTGCGTAATAAAAAGTATATATACATGTATATAATAGTCTATATTATCACCTTAAAATATGCCAATAAATTATCATTGTCATGCTCAGATAGGAAAAAACTGGTCAATAGTTTATCTTTTACCACAATATGATAAACAAAATTGTTGCATGTTGGGAATTAAATGTTGTTTAATATGGTCAATAATTATCTTCTACACAAATAGTAGTATTAGTCTAATGTTGTTTGACATTTCAAATACTCCACATGGGATAATTACTTAAGTTATGGTTATTTATATCTCGTTCGGATAGTTGTTACCCATTGTATTATATTATATTGTTAGTTTAAAACCAAAAAAATTATTGTATCATATCTTTTAAATCTATTGTTAGGTAACAATGAAAAGACTCATTTATGTAACAACCAATTTGATGTGATTGCATCGTTACCTTAATATTTTTCTCTCATTTTATCTTTATTTATTATTTAATAATCATATTTAATCTTGGAAAAAATGACAAATATACCCCTCAAACTATCGTAAATGGTATGCAGATGCCCTCCGTCATACTACTTTGGGGCATTGGTGTCCTTGTTGTCCAAAAACTAGAGCTTATATACCCTTCACTCTAACGGAAGACTAAACAGGGACACGTGACACAATATTATCCATCGATTCGATATTTAATAAATGTCGGCCGAAAGATAAGATTATGACACGTGTATATCCGTCAGCATAAAGATTATATATGCTCTATTTTTTGGACAGCAGGGGCACCAATGTCCCAAAAGTATGATAGAGGATATCTGCATACCATTTACTATAGTTCGGGGGTATATTTGTCATTTTTCCCTTTAATCTTTTATCCTACATTTAGTAACTCTACCCCGTATTCTATTTTTCTTGTAAATTTATCATTCAAATTATAAATGGGTAACATTATGTAGCGACGAAGAACAATACAATCTATTCAAACATTGTATCCATTAAAACAATACAATACAACATAATATTACACAATACAATATAATATAATATAATACAATACATTATAAAACAACAGTAATGACAATCCGAACAAAGTTAGAAGATATCCTACCTGAGTAATTTGATTTGAGAATAGAAAGGGTTGTGGAAAAATTAGATTGGTAGATAAAGAATTACTATAATTCTGAATTTAAATATGGTAAGTTGACTCATTATTACTATTATTTACCAAAAAACAAATGGTTTATGTTGAGAGATTATAGGAATTCATGTTTGTCGGCCTTATACATGGCTACAAAATCAGTCATAATGCCTTCTTCTTCTTCTTCACATGGCACGTTATTCTTGTGTATTCTTTGTCCTTTTCTTCTTTATTTCAACTCTATTCTTTTTCAGCAGAAAAATTGTTCAACCTACTCAAATACTCTCTGTTTACAGAGATACCCTTTCTCAAACCCCTATACTCTTGCAAAATCAGACCCCCATTTCACCAAAATCTGATCTTGATGATAGTTTGGTTAACCCCATTTCACCAAAGACTTCTACAGAGATACCCATTTTGCCAAAATCTGATTTTGATGGTAGTTGGGTTGAATCAGAGACCATCTCTAGTTCTAATGAGACATCAAGGTTTCAAGGTCTAGAGGCTAATACAGAGATACCTATTTTGGCAAAAACTGATTTTGATGATAATTTGGTTAAACCTATTTCACCTGAGACTAGTTCTAGTTCTAGTGAGAAGTCAAAATCTGATCTTGATGTAACATCAGAAACACCCAAATCTAGTTTAGTTGAGAAAAACTCAAGACCCATTGGAGAAAGTTGTGATCTTTTTAAGGGAAGTTGGGTGAAAGATGAGAATCATCCAATTTATAAACCAGGGTCTTGCCCTTATGTGGATGAGGCTTTTGATTGTCAGACTAATGGTAGGCCAGACTCACAATATCTTAAATGGACATGGAAACCACATGGATGTCATCTTCCAAGGTAACTTAAATTACTCATTCTTCTTTGTAAATGATGCATCTTTGAAGTTATTTTGTAGTTATATGTCCTTTGTTGAGCTGTCAACTTCTATCAACTACATGAGTTGGACATTCAAACAACAATTAGTAACCAATATTGATTTCCTACATTGTGATTGTGATTATATATTTCGGTGTTTTCGATCGTAGCTCTGTGTTCGAGTAAGGTAAACAGTTTTAATGGAGAGTGAAGTGCAATGTAATCATTTAAACAGAATGAATTCTTCTTCCTTAGAAGTTTCTGGTTTCCATAAAGATTATATTTTGTCTTATTATGTGGCTGTTTGTCAATGAACGATTTGCGATTCTTGAAAGAAAGAGATGGTTGAGGTCTGTGGTTAAAGGAAGATTTTCAACTCTGAAGAAAGAGATGGTTTTATAGTCCAAGTTTGCAAGTGTTTTTTGTGCCGTTATGATAAGAAACCGATGAATAGCCTGTCTTTTTACCATTCTGGTAGAAATCATATTGGAACCGGCTACTGGAAGTGTGTCTGATATGTAGAGGATAATGCAAATGGAAGGAGATCTCAGGAACACTTGGCCCTTGGGTAAATTCCATAATAATTTGTAATGTCTGCAATTGTTCAATTGGAAGATAATAAATGCAAATGTACTACCACTATAAATTGATTTTGTTTTTAAAATTACCGAGGACATGACTTTAGATAGGACGGAGTGGAGGTCGTGTGTTAGGGTAGAAGGTTAGTAGTGGTAGATTATTGTCTTGCCGTGTGAAGGTTTAGGCTTGTTAGTGCCTGGTGTAGTACTAGTCATATCCTTGTAGTTCTTGCCACATGTAGATTATTGTATGTCAATTATCATGCTATTTTTGTTTCTCTCTTGTAGACGTGACACTGCTTTCCTTATTAATTGCTATGCTTTCTTCATTGTCTTCTTCCTTTTTTACTTGGGTTGATGCACTTGTGCCGAGGGTCTTTCAGAAATAGCCTCTCTACCTCCATGAGGTAGTGGTAAGGTCTGCGTACACTCTACCCTCCGCAGAGCCCACTTAGTGGGATTTCACTGGGTATGTTGTTGTTAGTACAGAAAAAACCTGCTACTATAAATAGATTAACTGTTAAGATAAGGAGTTAGTAATTGTTATAGGTTTTGACTGTTGGAGAAAATTGGCAAGTATTAATTAGCATCTACACTAAAGATTTGGTTGACTATTTCCCAAGGATGTACTCTTGTTTTTGTTTTGTGTTGCCAAGGCTATAATCCTGTTTGTGTAATAATCTTCTTTTCTTCATGTTGTTAGACTAAGTAGGCGTTTGGCCATGCGATATCATATCACGATTTCAACTTGGTAAAATACTTCACATTATAGTTAAAAATACTAAGGGTGGAGTTCGACTTAGTAAAAGTTGTGTGTCAAATGGTGTGCTCTAGATTTCAACTGATTCATATGATGATAGAACTTATTCATCTCGTTGATAAATAGCCAGTCATTTGTTGATTCAGGGGACTACTTATAGAACTTGTATCCTTAAACCAGTTATATTTTTTTGTAGGTTTAGTCCATCAGATTTTTTGAAGAGATTGAAAGGAAAGAGGCTGATGCTGGTTGGAGACTCAATGAACCGGAACCAGTTCGAATCTCTCCTTTGCCTTCTTCGTGAAGGCCTCGCTAATAAGAGTAAAATGTACGAGATCCATGGGTATAAGATAACAAAAGGAAGAGGCTATTATGTTTTCAAATTTGAGGTGATTTTGCGTTTGCATTTATTAAGATTTCATTCTAGCTAAATTGACACCATTTATATCAATGATGAAATGTTGCGAAAGCTTCTTAGAAAAGAGAGCAGTGAGGACTAAAATATTATGGTTTCGTAGGATTATAACTGCACAGTTGAATTCGTGCGCTCACACTTCCTTGTTAGAGAAGGAGTACGTATCAATCCTCAAGGAAGCTCAAATCCAACTTTATCTATAGATCGCATAGACAAATCATCTAATCGTTGGAAGGGAGCTGACATTCTTATCTTCAATACGGGGCATTGGTGGACTCATGGAAAGACTGCCAGGGGGTATGTTTTATTCTTCTTACGATATATGCAACATATCATTTGAGGTTCTTTTCTGAGATGCAACATATATGCTATCTGAGGTTCTCTTATCTGAGCTAAAGGATCATTTGACTTATCGTTCTATAGTGATCTGAGAGCATTATAGCTTACTTCAAGGCTGATATCCTTATAAACGAACCGGTCTCTTTGGCACAACATCTTTTCTTATTTTCTACTGTATATTCTCAGTCCTTGTGTTTTTTCTAGTTTGACTAAACGGAGCTACAGGGGCATCTAAGACGAGGTTTTTGTTGATGCAGGAAAAATTATTATAAAGAAGGTGACCAAGTATACCCTAAATTTGATGCCGTTGAAGCTTATAGGAGAGCATTGAAGACTTGGGCTAAGTGGATTGACGAAAACATGAACCGTGAAAAGTTGATTATATATCGTGGGTACTCTTCAGCTCATTATAGGTACTTACTGTTGCTTCCACAATAGAATCTTTTGAAACCAAATGCTAAGGTTTGTCCAAGTAAAAACTCGTCTCATTAACTCATCAAGATCAACCTTAAATAGCATTTCCATTTGGTTGTATCATGTATGATGTACACATTTGTGTAACGTTTACTTGTACTTAAACAGAGGCGGAGATTGGGATTCAGGTGGAAGTTGTAATAAAGAGAGTGAACCTGTTTCGAAAGGTGCTATCCTTGGAAACTATCCTTTGAAAATGAAGATTGTGGAGGAGGTGATTAAGGAAATGCAGTTTCCAGTAGTCCTTTTAAACGTAACACAGTCAACAAATTTCCGCAAGGATGGCCACCCGTCTGTGTATGGTAAGGTTGGTAAAAAGGGTAAGCAAGATTGTAGCCATTGGTGTCTACCGGGAGTCCCCGATGCATGGAATGAGCTAATCTATGCCACTTTGGTGTTGCAACAATGAGCTGAGGCCTGAGGCTGTTGTGCAGCAAATGTAAGAGTGTCTTGTAACATTGTAAAATGAGTTGAATATAGTTAAATCATTTTTGAATGAAGTTGCATCATTTCAGTTTTTTTGTACTAAAATTAGACAGTATATTCTTATTTCTAGGATCAACTCACTTCAAGTTTTGTAATACCAAACCTTATGCTGTTTCATTAATTAGCAATGTTATATTACTTCTTTTTTTGTAGAGAAGTATTTGAAAACACTTTTAAACTTGGCGTGAATTATTAATTTCATCTTCAAACTATTGACAGCCTTAAAAACATTCATCTACTTTACTAATTGAATTTAAATACACCCCTAATTTTGCACCCTAAATTCTAGTCAAATTTAGGGGTGTTTTCAATACTTGCTCTTCATTCCGACAAGATTTTGAGACCACTTGCTATGTATGTGGCAGATCGTATATTTATTTAAGTTGAGTTAGTCAATTAGAGGGGTGTTTTAAGGCTATCAATACTTTAAAATGAAACTAATAATTTACATCAAATTCAGAGTTGTATTCGATACTTAACTCATCTTTTTTTTTAGGTGGAAAAAGCAAACAAAAAAAAAACAATCAAATAGTATAGTATTGACTAATTTCAACTTAAATCCTCATTTGGAACTATTTAAATGTGGTCCTACAAACAAATAATGATCTACTTGACCTAATCTCTTAATCACAATGGAGTGGGGACCCATTAACTAATACTCCTTTCGTTCAATTTATAACTTATTTTTCTTTTTTATCCGTTCGGAAAATGATATATTTTTATATTGAGTAACAATTTAATTTTAATATATATTTTACCTTTAATAAAATAATTTATAGCCATATAAACATTTATGATTTATTTTAGATCACAAATTTCAATAATCTTAACTTTATATCGAATCAAACTAACTGGTATAAAATGAAACGGAGAGGGTAATAATAATGATTAACTTCAAATCTAACGGCTCTAATCTTTTATTATTACTTCGAAATTCCAATTAATGATTTTCAACTGTCGGTGCATGCCCGTGATTTTCTCCGACAATACTATACGCTTTGTCACTTGTACCTAAGCCTTTAACTCAAATCACTCCGCTTAGCCCGACAAAACCCTCTTTCCTTAAAAAGAAATCAATACTGATTGATTACTCACTAATCTCTGAGATTGTCATTTTCTTTCATTTATTTTGAGTGAATGGTAGCTAGCTGATACAGAAATTAGTTAGATTGAGAGAAAGATGATGGGTTTTTTGATGAGAAAAGATGTGAGGAAATTACTCAAGAGGAAGGACAGTGATGCTGGTGAAAAAGGTACTTAATTACTTCAAGATTTAGTTTTTTCCCCTTTTTTACTTGTGAGGTTTTGCTAAAATGTGTAAAGGTGTAATCTTTGTACATTATGTTATTGAGGGATTTGGTTGTTATTGGGTAATTGGATGTTTCTATGGATTCTTGGTGTTCATTGTCTTGCCATTTCTGTTGATCTTTTTGTTGTTGTATGGAATTCATCACCAACTTCTAATCTAGAAATTTGAAGAATTGGGAGGAGAAATCTGTATTACTTCATATGTTAGCGCTCCAATGGTGTGGTCTAGTAGTCAATGAAGTGGTTTGGAATCTTGAGGTCTCAGTTCAAAACTCAATGGAGAGGCAATAACACTAGGTGGTTTTTTCATCTATCCTAACTTGGTGGATAGAGTTATCTTGTATGTTGTTGGTGGGAGTAGACATGTATCTCGTGGAATTAGTCTAGGATAGAGTTACTTGGGAGGTGGCACATATCTTGTGAAATTAGTCTAGGATAGAGTTATCTGGTATCTGTTGTTGGTGGGAGGTGGCACGTATCCCGTGGAATTAGTCTAGGACAGAGTTACCTGGTATTTGTTGCCGGTGGGAGGTCAGGTGGCACGTATCCCGTGGAATTTGTTTGGGCAGAGTTACCTGGAATCTGTTGCTGGGAGGTGACATGCATCTCATAGAATTAGTCTAGGTGCGCGAAAGTTAGCCCGGACACCATGGTCAAAAGAAAAAAAATACCCCAAATGGTAGCAACCAATTGTGATATATGTTTGCAATTGACCAAAATGAAAACATATATATTCTCCCAGTTTGCCCTGGGTTTTACACTTAAATGGAACAATGACTATATCCCATAATCTCAGCTCTGCTCCTGCTAAGTCATTGTATTCTCAGATTCTTCAATTCAGCTTACTGTTCTAATACTTACGAATGGTTTTCCGCTGCACTTGAAATGCTAAACTTTATGAAATACATAAGCTCTCTACAAGTCTAGTAGTCTATTGTTCAACGATCAAATTGATTCATACAAAAGACAAGATTTTCTATGTTCCTTTTTCTTGATGCAGGAAGAGCATTGGAGGAGGTACGGGCGTCTTTGTTTAGCAAATTACGAGAATTTGGAGGTGGGAAGCGTCAACAAACCACCTTATGGGGGCCTACGGTTGCTTTGACATTCAATTTTTTTGTTTCTGTTAGTATCATCTTGATGAACAAAATGGTCAGTCTACTTAACCTTACTCTAACTGAAAGTAGATATTACATCTTTTAGAGATCGTAACATTTGCTTTCCTCTTTTCTCTTCCAGGTTCTTGTTACAGTCGGATTCAACTATCCAATTTTCCTCTCTTTCCTACATTATGTCTGTAGCTGGTTGATAATGGCAATTCTTAATGCTCTCTCCATCCTTTCCTTGTCTACGCCATCAAAATCGACAAAATACTCATCGTTGTTGTCTCTTGGTATAGTTATGTCACTTTCGACTGGGCTTGCAAATGTGAGTTTGAAGTATAATAGGTGAGACTTATGGTAATCTATTCTCCTCTGAAATCTTAACAGGTCTTCTTTCTTGATAGTTAACAAGCACGATATATTTCCAGTGTAGGATTTTATCAGATGGCAAAGATTGCAGTAACACCAGCTATCGTGTTAGCTGAATTTGTTCTCTTTCGGAAGAAAATTTCTTTCCTAAAGGTAACTGCTTCTTACTGCTAATATACAGTGTATGCGTATAGCCTAGAGGAGAGCTAGGTTTAGTTTCTTTATGCATTGTTTTTCGTTTCCATATGCCGTTAATATTCTTGGGAAAATTTCCTACCTTTTACTTTGATTTGCTGTTCCAGTTACTCTATGCGTGAGTATGCCTTTTATGATAACCGATTACTATGGTCAGTTTATTCAACGCAATGATTTCCGTTTGGTCCGTCTGCATCTCCCTTGATAAGAATATTGATCTGTAGCCTTATGTTTCAGGTGCTTGCACTCACTGTTGCATCAGTAGGTGTTGCTGTTGCTACAGTGACAGATTTGCAGTTTCATTTCTTCGGTGCTTGCATTGCAGTAGCATGGATAGTACCAAGTGCAGTTAATAAAATACTATGGTCCAATCTCCAGCAGCAGGAGAATTGGACTGCCCTGGCGTATGCTCCAAAACGAATCTCCTTCTGTTAATTTTTAATCAGTTCATTGTATTTTCGTACCTCAAATTTGCATTTCTGGTAACAGGCTAATGTGGAAAACCACACCGATTACATTATTCTTTCTGGTGATGTTGATGCCATATCTTGATCCTCCCGGTGTCCTTTCATTTAAGTGGAACTTTTACAACTCGACAATCATTGGTGCCTCGGCTGTCCTTGGTTTCTTGCTTCAGTGGTCAGGTGCTCTCGCACTTGGGTATGCATTGCGTAGTACATCATTTGGAAATTTCAAAGTTTGCTATTATTTATGCTTCTAATTATGTTTTCGTCTAATTTAGGGCAACATCTGCAACAACTCATGTGGTACTTGGACAATTTAAAACATGTGTCATTCTACTCGGAGGTTTTCTTATCTTTGGTTCAAATCCGGGTCCAATTAGCATACTCGGAGCCATTACGGCTCTTGTTGGTATGTCTCTCTACACTTACCTTAACTTGCAGCCCTCGTCCTCTAAACAATCTCTATCAAAATCAAAGCTAGGCAAAGAAAATGCAGATGGAAGTCATGCTGATGAATCTGTGTAGTGAAACTCTCTGGACCAACAGAGTAAGTTTTGTGAATGGAGGAGCAATTCACTAACCACGTAAAGCTTATCGCCCCCCTGTATTTGGTAACAAATGATAGCTAACATGAGCGTTTTATAAAGTTACGTTGTATATTCAAGTACAATGACTTTTGCTATACGTAATGTTCGTCAAGGGGACGATTGGATTCGTCTTCTTGAACAGCTAGCTAGAATGAGGAGACCAAAAAAGAAACAGAAGAATGGAGTACAAGTCACTATTAAGCATTTCTTCATTGCTATGTATGTTATATGTATATGATTATGGAGTCAATTCTCTCTCAATGAAATGTCTATCCTTATTTTCTGAGATATTTTTGTTATTTGTGTCAAAGTGTGAAATTTCACTTCTTTTGTCTATCGTATACATATGCTTGTTGTGCGCAATTCGGATTTAGTTGGGCTCTATTGTGGACTTCAGACACTGGGTGGAAAATTAAAAATAATATCCATATGCTTGCCAATTAGGGCAAAAAAACAATTAAGCACATACATATGTTGTCATATCAATCTCCAACGGTCAAATGCTTGTACTTGACTAATTAAAAATATGAAACGAAATCTTACGTTAAGGACTTCATATATCAAATATAAATATAATTTATTAATTTACTATCGGGTTATTGGGTAATCCATTCAGAAAAAATCTCAAATCTTTAAGAACCGATAACCCGATAATATAAAAATCAACTATTATCTATTTTAAATTTTGCACATCTATTAAGAAACAATAAGTAATTATTTTTTTGTGAAAATTTATTCTTAGAAATGATAGTAGTGAAAAATAAAAATGAAGCGATGGAGTAATCAATGTGCCATTAATACAATTTCCCACGCTAAATCTTTTGGAAATTGCTGTACGGAAAATGGAAAATATATATGGAGTCAAACGTAACGGTTATTCATCCTTTTCTTTCGACCTGATTTTCCGATGGAGCTTTTTGTCACGGACTTAGACTCTAACTAAGCTCTCTATACGACACTTGATAATTTACTCATGAATTTTTTATAAAGTTCGTGAACAAATAGTCAAGTACCGCACAATATGTTTAATAGAAGTCTAAGACCGTGACACCTTGCTGCCCAGCTTAGCTCAAGCCCAATTTAATATGTATAAAGCTCATAATTAATTTTTCATATAAGCTTGGTATATATCATAACTTGGATAATGTAAAAATAACTTTTTAGAAACAGCTAAATTAAAACAATAGTGTAAAAATAAATTAATTCTACACATTTTTAAATAGATCTAGATGGATGATAAGTTAGAGAATGCATCCTTTTCTTTCTAATGGCTCCAAAGTATGTGTACTTTAATTAACAAGATATGATAAGTAATAATTTATCTACAAATCAAAATTGGGTCATGTGATGTTGTAAACTTGTAGAGCTGGTAAGATCCATTATGTTCAGACTTAGAGGAACATTATCACATGCATTATATTGCTTCTACACAACTCATAATTAAAAAAATATTCTCGTCGCCTCAATTTATATGATACTTTTAAGATTTTGAGTTTCAGACAAAATTATTTTTTACTGCAATGAATTTTGTGCCATGGATACGTACAAACTTTGGTGATTGACTGAGGTAAATAGTGCTTCCTCCGTTCTTATTTACGTGTCGTCTTTTATTAAAAATAAATGTTACTTATTTAATACTTGTCATTTTACAAAATCAATATATAAATGACGCTATTCTTCTTATTTTACCATTAAGAGTTATTAGCCTTCAAAATATGCATTTGGCTAATATAGAAAAATTAAGTAAATTATTCATATTCATTGATCAAATTAATTAATTAATGTTCATTGATTGAAAACTTCACTTTAAGAAAACATTGAATAAGGGTAAACTAATAAACTTACGTAGTTTATTAAGAAACGTGAATTCTAAAATGATGACAACTAAATAGGAACGAAGGGAATACAAGGGAGTAAAATTAATGGAACTAGAAAACAACTTGTAATTACAAATATACTTCATCCGTTTCTATTTATATGTCACCATTTTAGATTTCACGTCTCTTAAGAAAGTATGTACTAAGTTTTGTTATTTTACCCTTATTTAGTGTTTTCTTAAAGCCAAATTTTCAATCAATGAACATAAATTAATTTATAAACATGAATCAATCATTTAGTTTTCCTATGTTGGTCAAATTCATACTTTCAGAACTAATAACTTTAAAAAAAATAGTGTCGTTTATGCTTTGGTTTTTATGACAAATATTAAGAATTATTTATTTTTAATAAATACGACACATAAATAGAAACTAAGGAAATATTGAGTAAACATTCAAAAGTGTTCAATTGCCAGTTTCCTACTAAAGACCGTATTCACATATTTCAAAATTTTAAAAATGAGAATAGTAAATCTTGGAACAATGCACTGAAGCTAAATTTTCTCTTTTTCCCACTATGATTTTATTGAATTTAATCTTTCACGTGCATGTACAAATATTTGAAAAAAACTCATCAAATAGTCAAATTTAGCCAACGTAACATCATCGAAATAAAATAAATATTAATTTCTGCAAAAATGAAAAAGGATCAAATCTACCTCGTTTGACTTCTATTTTATTATAAAATAATGAACTATTTTCATACTTAAACAGTACTAAAAGTAGAAGAGTCAATAAGTCACCCTTCTCGTTAGAGTCAAGTGACTTTCACTTTTTCAAATTCATTATATTCAGAGGCCTAACGAGTGATAATAGTTCACAGTCCAACTGCTAATTCAAGTTACAGATTTCACATCTACTTATTTCGGGATAAAGATATGTTGGTCTTATGATTGCTAATTGAGGCCTAAGGTAAAGAAGTAATTGTGTTAAGCGCAATAGCAATGACTTTAGAGGAATTGTTAGCCGTTAAGAGAAAGAAATGTCGAATAAGGCCACTCGTCCGCTGAGTTGACCGAAAGAAGTAAACAAAGAGTCTTATTCTAAAGAAAAGTCTATTCCTATTCTAGAATCCTGCAAACTATAAATCGAAAGTACTTGCAATCACCGCTACAATTGGACTCAAACAATATGTCAAATGTTTAGATCTGAACTAGCTACAACTTTAATATTACTTAGTAAATAAAAGTAATAATTCAACATGAATTAATAATTCTAGTACTATTGATGACAAGTTCTTCCTAGCTAACTAACTATAAAATTTTAAAAAACTACAAAATTAAAGAAAAAGAATGAAAATAAATTAATGCATTTTTTTGTATAATAATATAATTAAGTAGTCACATGCTAGGGGAGCATATGATAGTTTCCATATTGTTGAATCCATTGAACTTATCTGTCTCTGTTCCCCATGCCTACGTCTACACACCAAGAAGCACATAATATAATATTGTAATTGGTAACGCAACTAGCATTCCAAATATAACCCTGTCAAATAAAAACAATTTAAATAATCAACGCACCGAAGCAGAAGCAGAAACAGATTCAAAATTTAAATTCAAATTAAAGATAGACGAAAGTACTTACGCGGTACTTAATATATCAGGGTGGAGATTGTATTCTTTTGCAAACACAAACGGAACAATGCCTTGTGGCAGAGCAGCCTACAAGTTATATATAAGTCAATTAACGTCAGTATATATAAGTTAAACTTATGACTTTACTATCGTTTATGTATATATACCTGAACGATAGCAACATGTAGTAATACACCGCGAAGACCAATAGCAATCGAAGTAGCAGCAATAACAGCAGGTCCTGTTAAGAACCTAACTGCCATGGAAAATGTAGCAACAGATTTTCCACAAGCTATGATCTTTGGTTGTAAAGCCATGAATAGACCTATATACATAATAATTGTGTTATATATATATGTTAGTTACTTAATTCTTTATTTTATGAATGATATATGTATGTATATACCTAGACTGAACATAGCCATTCCGAGACCAGCATCTGATAGAATTGAGATCGAACCTTTCACAATTGAAGGCATTTGAATATTCCATCTGCAAAAAAATTGACAACATCATTAATCCAGCAGGTGTTCGCTCACAAGCAAGGTGAAAGTTCACATATATTTTTGAAATACCTGAATGAGACGAGGGACCAAATGAGTCCAATCAAACTTGCATAGGTGTTTGGATTTCTTATCAACTTCCTCCATACCATTATAAGGATTAGCCTTGTCATAACACTTGCCGGAGGCATTTGTGATTTCTTCTCTCCATCTTCCATATTCTTCGAACCATCCTCAATCTCTATTTCTTTTTCTACGTTTCCTTTACTAACCGAACTTGCATTCTCTATATATCAATTAAGTCAACACACGAACGAACACAAGTTAAGTAAAATAACAATAGTTAAGTATAACAAGACCTCTCGTATTCAAACAGAGAGCCTTTTACTTTCAAAATGAAACTCTCCGATGTAATTGAGTTGGTAGTGGCTTCAATAAAAGTGAGATCAATAGCTTGAAAAATAAGATAGAGTACTAAAATTTGTTTGTATGCAAAATGAATTCTTTTATCAATCTAAAAGCACTTGGATGGATTGAAGAAGGTCAACTAAAGTAAAGTAAACAAGGTCAAGAAACTTATAACAAGAAGCCAAAAAAAGGTGAAAAGGACACCTTATTTCAATCTTTTGCATGCGCTAGAGACAAAAGATATGACAAAAGAAAAAAAGGACTTTACTACTACTCAATTAATATGACATTTTTCACTTTTCTAGATTCAAACAGTTTAAGTTTCATTACCTCTTGCCGCAGCTATCTCTTGTTGCAAAACAGCTTTGGATGCATCAAGAACTCCAAGCTCACTTGAACCACCTTTGCTAATCGTGTATTTATGATTACCTTCAGATGTAGGAGAAGCACTTGAACTCCAAACAAACATATGAAGTTCTTTACTATTGCTATTACTATTACTATTCGGCACTGGCACTGGCACTGACATTGGCGTTGGCACTCCACTTCCACTTCCAACTTCTTTTTTCCTTTGTCCGGAAAACATTGGATTTGGAGGCGGATACACCAATCCATTAGTAGAAGCATTACTACCACTGTTGTATAGCTCCCCGCTCATACTCCTACCTGTCGAGACATATTATTATCAGAAGACGATGAGATGATCATACAGTTCAATATGCATTATATTACTACATTACCTCCTTTGTTCTTCTTATTGCTTCCAATCTTCGACATCTCCTCTTCAAAATTAGAAGTTCGCGGTGTTGGCCCTTTAGATGACTGCACAGAAAAAACATCTCCACCATAGCTATACCCATGCTTCGGACTAGCTGTTTTACTAGCAAACATCGCATAAAAATCACTCTGGTTAAAACTAGACGCTCTTGGAGTTGGTTCTCGAGACGATTGCACTGAGTAAATTTCAACACCAGTTAAATTCGAAGCTCTTGGAGTCATGTTATTCGATTGCAATATCCCCTTATTATAAGACGAAATAATCGAAGAAGCAGAGGATCTTCTAACTATAACATGTAATTTTCCATCGTCTCCAATTTCAGCATCAGCCTGTAATGGTTCACGTCCGTTAAGTGAAATTACATCAGATTCAACTCGAAATGAAGTAATCGAAGCTGCAGTTTCAGGGAATTGCTCTCCGATTAGTAACTTTGCTCCTCTGTATTCGAACATAAAAAGCATGAGAGTATACCAAATCACACTTTGCATAACAACAATTTGAACCATGAGATTCCCTGAGAAATCTCCGTACATTGCTTTAAGCAATGGAATACCCATAACTAATGTATTAGGCAAAGTCGATAGTGAAAACAGAGTAATCACCCATTCTAAACTTCCTCTTTTGCTAAAAACATGCCAGATGAAAAGCGCGAAAAGGATAATAACTTTTTGAAGGGAATCAGCAGCAATGAAATGGTAATTCATTGAGTAAGGATCATTAGTAGATATGAAATGAAAACCGAGCAGAGGAACAGCGAAAACCGCTACGAATCGATTGATTCCAGAGCACTGATCGGGGGTGAAGATTTTCCACCATCGAACAGAACCATAAGCTAATATCATAGCAACATATAAAGGTATAATTGCTGCAAGAACATCATATATGTCTATGCCATTAATCATGGCTGTTAAGTAAAAATAAAATTTCAGACCAAAAAAATGAGGAAGAAAAGAGAGAAAAGTATGAAAGTAAACTAACAAAGATGATGAAATGTATACTACCTCTTTTCATTTTATATTACATATAGTTCGAATTTCGAGAATCCAACAAAAATCATATAAAATATATTAATAAAGATTACATATTTGAATACAAGGATAAAAGTTAAAGTAGAAATTTTTTCACTATATATGTGCCCTTTGATAATTTCAATTTTATGTACTTTAATTTTGGATATTTATAAGTAAGCATTTAAATTTGTATAAAATTGAACAAATATATATGCATCATACGTGTCACAATACACGTAGGACACTACGTAGGATATAAATTGTCAGGTAAGATGCTACATAGAAAGTGTGTGTCTATTTGTTCAACTTTATACAAATTTAAGTGTCTACTTATGTACACTCAAAGTTGAAGAACATATACGGATTTGGCTCCCCTCCATTACCCTTTCCCTCCATTTCGTCAAGTACACATCTAGATGAGAGACATGTGTACTATTTAATTGTTAAAGGTCAAGATTATATTGCATTAACTAGTATCATAACCATAGTTAAGTGAATAAGTTTTGGAAAAAAATCTCTCCAAATTTAGTAAGAATAATTAATTCTTCTCAATTTTTGGTTTCCACTATCCATATATTTATATCATTAATTTTATTTTATATTTAATTATTAAAATGGATAACAACGTTTAGTTTGTTTAGCCTAACAGTAGTCTTACAAAATATTTTGCCTTTAAAGTGATGTTTTCTTTTATTTTATTTTTTAAAAGAAATTTTTTTTTTGATACTTTCACATTTGTAATTCTAATTATGCATTTTTTACTTCCCATTTTTATTATATGATTTCTATTTCAACCTAATATTTCACATTTGTAATTATAATACTTCACAGTAGCCTAATTATGCATTTTTTATTTCTCAACCTAATATTTCAAGAATAAATTTGCTAGAATAGGAAACAATTAAATAATGTACAATATTAATATTTGAATATAGAAATATAAAATGAAATCAAACGGTTCTAAGATTTGTAGGAATATTTTTCTTATCAAAGTTAAGAGATTATTTGTTCAAAACTTATTTCTTAACTATGGTTATGATACTAGTTAATGCAATATAATCTTGACCTTTAACAATTAAATAGTACACATGTCTTTCATCTGGATGTGTACTTGACGAAATGGAGAGAAAGGGTAATGGAGGGGAGCCAAATCCAACATATACGTGAGTTGAAGCTAAGTTAAAGAGCATATTTGTGTCTTATGCCAATAAATGATATTAAAATTCAAATTATGGCATATATACTACTTTCTTTAATTCATATAAAGTGATTTATTGAAATTTTCTTTTATAGTTAAAAATAAATAAATTTAATGTTAAAAAAAACGTTGACATTTTTTTCATAATTATCATTTCTTTTAATGAGGTTCTTAACTATATCATATTTTCTAAAAGATTACTTAGGAATAATCTAAAAAAAGTAATAGTGAAAAATAGCCTTTAATTTTTTTTCATATTTATCATTTCTTTTAATGAGGTTCTTAACTACACCATTTTTTCTAAAAGATTACTTTAAGAATAAAAAAAAATAGCCTATAATTTTTTTTAATTTTCCAACCGTTCACTTAATATGGACTTAAGGAAGTAATTATATGAAGAGACCACTCCTTCTGTTCTCTTTTACTTGTCTAATATTTGACTTGATACACATCTTCAAAGCAATAAATAGAATATTAATTTTATTATATTACTATTTAAATATAATAAATTAAATATTTTAAAAAATTTACTAAAAAGTAACTATAATTAATAATAAGAATAATTTAAAAATTAAATGATAAATTACATTTTAATTTTTTAAATTAAATAAATAAAAAATAGGAATTTATTTTTAATAAATATAACGGATAAATAAAAATGGATAGGAGGAAGTAGTTTATTGGTCAAAGGAGGTGGGGGACGAATGGTAATTAAATGGAGAAATTAATTAAATGCTATTCGGTTAATCTTCCTCTTCATGCGATTGCATGTAAAAGGGGGGAAAAAGTTTTGACTTATCAGACACTATTTATTATATGATGTCCTTATTAAAAAATAGATATTTAATATATCCTTTGAATTGGTACATCTATTAAGAAAATAATGATTGACATATTGACTTTATTATTTTATCCCTATTAATTATGGAGTGGATGAATTAAAAATTTAAGATTTTCAAGAAGTTATTCCTTTTTCAAAATTAATAATTGAGGTATAATAGATTTAAAAAAAGTGTCCTTTACTGATTTGTCAAAATGGACAAGTAAAAATAAACAAGTAAAAAAAAAGAAAATTAGACAAGTAATTAGGCACAGAGGGAGTATTTGTTATTTTACAAAATAAATACATAAATAACACTATTCTTTCTATTTTACCATTGACAGTATGAATTTGACCAACATAGAAAGACTAAATGATTAATTCATGTTCATTGGTCAATTTAATTAATCAAAATAAATTAATTTATGTTCATTTATTGAAAATTTAATTTCAAGAGAACACTAAATAAGAATACAATGGTAAATTTACCTAGTTTTTTAAAGGCCATGAAATCTGAAATGGTAACTTATAAAAAGAAACGGGGAGTACTTTTTAACAATAATTAGTTAATGCATAATATATTAATATATTATAATACTTAATTATAATAAGTTATTAGAACTAAGCATTTAATTAATTATATAAAATTATATTAAGTATATATATAAAGAGTGCTTAAATTTGTAAGCAAGTCAAACTAAGTGAAACCCCCCCCCCCCCGCCCCCCGCCCCCCTCTCTCTCTATATATATATATTGATTTTTAATTTTATTAAGTTTTTATACTATTTTATCTTTGACCTTTTTGTAATTTTTCAAAATACTCTTGTTAAAACATAACTCTTAATTATCTCACTATATATTAATGATTTAATATCAATTTAAGCATTTTTATTCAACAGAGTAATGGTTAATTATCAAATCCTCTTTTTTAATGACTAAATATGTTTATTAGTTCACTCAAAAAAGAATAATCATTATCCATTTCACCACTTCTATTTGAAAATGTAGTTCTCTTGTTTATTTATAAAATCGATTTCAGCGCATACTCATCAGCTATTTTTAATAGGCTTCAAATAATCTTATATTGTGACCTAAAAGACAATTTACCAACTTTTCTAAAATGAAAAGGAGACAATATCCTATAATTCAGCTGTAAGTTATGTGTAAGATCATATGAAAAGCCAGAGGATAAAACCACTTGAGTTATATAAATATAAAGAATCTTGTTTGTAATTTATTTGTTTAGATCTAGGATTTATAAAATTTTAATGTATTAAGATATTAATTAAACAAATGACTTGATTGATCAACTCCTAACTCGTCGCCACAGCACACGTTCATGCACATGCAAAATCTAATTTTTTAAATTAACAGACAATTGCTGTAATTCAAAATTAATTAATTAATTATATAAGGTGCAACTATATAAATATATAATTTAATTAATGATACTCTATTTAATACTAATGTTTCTTGTCTGAGGATGTGACGTATAAGAGACGATTTGTGGGACATAACAAATATGTAGTTATATTATGCAAATTAGTAATATTAAAGTTTATAAAAACAACAAAAAGTAATTATATAGTTCTTCCTTAAAGAGTAAATTTAGCTTTTAGTAATGCACAATCATTTTGGATAACGTTTGTATTCTCTATATTATCACGATTGATGATATAGATTTAGTCGATATTTATTCATCATATATTAACGACATTGCTTCCTCTTCGAATTACAAATTTATAATTTGTTTAGTTTCATATTCATTCAGTTGTGCATCTAATTGGCCTAATTTTATGTCATTCCTTGATCTCTATCTATATTTCATATATGCATCTATTTGTGGATCATCTAGCTTGTACTAGCAGCGCAATAACATTTCTATGCTTTTTCATGGATGCATTGTTAATTATATATCTTAATTTCTATCAGTTTCTCAAGATAAATATATATTTCCGAAGTTAACAGATGCATGTGCACCTCACCTAGAGGGGTGGGTCCGCCTCTGATTAATATAAATAAATAAAAAATACTTAACTGTGAGCTCTGTTATTATTAAGTCCATATCTTTAGCAGTAATTAGTTAATTGTAAGTGTTGTTAATTATATATTTTAATGAACAATGAGCACTCTTTGTAAATATCCCTAAAACTTATAGAGATATTGAATCTAATGACAATTAAGAAATATTGAAAAAGACTTTAGCACTTCTTGTTAATGTGCATATATATTACCGCTAAAAACTGTTTTTGTTGCAATGAGAGTCACAATCAATACAATACATGACCTCCTTTTTATCAACTTGAAAAGATACTATTCCCTCCGTCCACTTTTAGTTGTCATGGTTTCCTTTTTTAGAGTCAAACTATGTTGACTAACATTTTACGATGTATTTTTTCATCATATTGATATGCAAAAAAATGTTATTTATAGTACTTTTTGTATAGTTTTTGAATATCTAAAATTTTTATTTAAAATATCAAATTAATGTAATGTAATTTAACTTTGAATATTAGTTAAATTGTCTTCTGAAAAGCACAATATGACGATTAAAAATGGACGGAGGAAATAATATGTTTAACTTTGATGTATAAATTAATATCTAGTTCAATTTTACATTTGCTATAATGAAATTTTTACATTAGTCTCTTAATACGTTTATTCAATAAGCATGTGTGGAGTGTATTTGTTTTTATCAATTTAATAACTAATATGTATGTCATTGACTCACACGGTGATGAAAAAAACAAAACATATGTGGTGTCACATGTCAACCTTTTGAATTTTATAAAACAAAATCAAGAAAAAATGAAATATCATGCACAAGGGGGGTTGGGCCTTTGCCGTTAGGCCCTCAAAATTTTGAGGCCCAATTTATTAAAAGAAGGACAGAAAAAGATTATCTTTCTTTCTAAGAATGGAATATTTTAGAGCTTGAATGGAACTACACAAATCATTAAATTAGTAAATAATTTTTGTAACAATAAGATCCAATGTAATGTATTCATTAATACTGTATTTTTTGATATATTAAAATTAAGTGAACGCATATAATGTATTATGATTATATCCATCGATGGTATATGTGTTGATTAAAGTCAAGAAAACAAATGAATATAAGTGATAGCAATTGCAATTGTATCAATGGACACAATCTTGTTGAATGAACATATATATGTTGTAGTAAATATATACAACTATCTAGATCAAAACAACAATAGCGAATTATTATGTCTAGGAATGATTCAGTGTTGAGTGAAGTTTGTTGATGTGTCTAAAAAATATGCATTGTTCAATAGCTTTAAAACAAAATAAATACTAATATTGCACTCATTGTTTTCACAACAAACACTTATAATACACACGTGCTAAAGTATATCTGAAATATGCATTCTATTTTTCTAGTAACTATAATACCACTATAGAGAAATTTGTGAGCTCCGTCATTATTAAATTCAGATCTTTAGTGACAATTAAATAATCGCAAGTGTTATTAAATATATATTTTTAATGGTAACTAGTATTTTTTTATAAATGTCTTTAAAATTTATAGCGACATTGAATCTAATGATAATTAACTAATGTTGGTAAAGACTTTAGCACTCTTTGTTAATGTGCATATTTATTGTGGCTAAAAACTGTTTTTGTTGCAGTGAGGGCCACAATCAGTACATGACCTCTTCTTTTCAACTTGAAAAGATACTCTCCCTCCGTTCACTTTTAGTTGTCATGGTTTTCTTTTCTAGAGTCAAACTTTATTGACTAACATTTTACGATGTATTTTTTTATCATATCGATATGCAAAAAATTACAATTTACAGTACTTTTTGTATAGTTTTTGAATATCTAATATTTTATTTAAAATATCAAATTAATGTAATCTACTTTAACTTTAAAAATAGTCAAATTGACTTTTGAAAAGTACAATATAACAACTAAAAATGAACGGAGGGGGTAATATGTTTTAACTTTGCTATATAAATTAATAGCTATTTCAATTTTACATTGCTATAGTGAAAATTTTGACATTAGAGTGGCTAAATACTTTATTCAATAGGCATGTGTGGTGTGTATTTGTTTTTATCAATTTAATATTTGATACGTAGGATATTGACTCATACGGTGATGAAAAAAAATAAAACATATGCGGTGCCACATGTTGACCTTTTGATTTTCATAAAACAAAATCAAGAAAAATTGAAACAATTGTATAAAGAAAAATTGAAATATCATGCACAAGGGGAGATTGGGCTTTTGCCCTTGGGCCTCAAAATTTTGAGGCCCAATTTATATAAAGAAGGAAAGAAAAGGATAATCTTTCCCTTCTTTCTAAGAATGGAATATTTTAGAGGTTGAATAGAAATACACAAATCTTTAAATTAGTAAAAAAAAATTGGTAATAATAAGATCCAATGTAATGTATTCATCAATATTGTATTCGTTGATATATTGAAATTAAGTGAACGCATATAATGTATTATGATTATATCCTCCAATGGTATATGTGTTGATTAGAGTCATGAAAACAAATGAATATAAGAGATAGCAATTGCAAATTGCTATCACTGAACACAATCCTATTGAATGAGCATATACATGTTGTAGCAAATGTATACAACTATCTAGATCAAAATAACAATTGCGAATTATTATGTCTAACAATAATTCAGTTGAATGAGGTTTGTTAATGTGTCTAAGAAATGTGCATTGTTCAATAGCTTTAAAATAAAATAAATACAAATATTGCACTCATTGTTTTCACAACAAACACTTACAATACACACATATTTGACTCTTAATTGCTTAATAATTTAGTATTTTTAATGTGATTGTTTAATGTATTAATTATCCGACTTTTTTCAAAGCTAATGATGTAAGAATCATCACTAGATGTCTCCAATATTTCAAGAGGGCAAATGATTTTATATGCAAATGAGTTATCTCCCTAGGCAAAAGGACACCTTATCGATTCATGTCAATCATTAACATAACTCATACAATATGATATTATGTATTTCTTTATTAATGAGTCCAATCCAAAGTCCACTAGCAAGTCGTTTGTGGTTTCCTCCACTTTGTTCACATAACCAAATATTGGCGTAGGGAAACATGTGTCCAACAATAATTATCTACTTTTATATTTAGTTTTCCTGTTACATCACTTTGTTCACATAACCAAATATTGGCATAGGGAAACATGTGTCCAACAATAATTACCTACTTTTATATTTTGTTTTCTTGTTACATCAAGTCAATACATACCACTTGAAACATAAAAATTTTCAAAAATTAGAGCCGACCCTAACAAAGATTACTGAGAAGACCTTGTTGATCAAATAGTTTTAGATATTTCGTAGAGAAATCATATATATAACTCTATCTCACAAAAAAACTATGATTATTAGAAAAACAATATACTCATCAATAATTAATACAATCATTACTACAAATTAATTATCAAAAAGCAAATAATCTAAAAACACATACAATAAACTTGTTTTTCACATTTTGTCCATAGGACTACTACTCCTAAATCCTTTCCTCAATAGTAACAGGGAAACCTCCTTTCATCTTAGCCGTCAAATACGATATAAACATCGGCTCCACCCCTTTCTCCACCACCGGAACCACCTTAAACCGCTGCAAAACACCAGCCACCACCCTCTTCATTTGCAAAAACGCCATTTCTTTCCCTAAACAAACTCGCGGTCCTGCTTGAAAAACAGGATAAGTGAATGCATCTTTTCCTACAAACATCCAATTCCCCGTCATTTCATCCTTATTCAACCATCTCTCTGGCTTGAATTTCTCCCAATCTTCTCCCCAAATCTCCTCTGATCTTCCCATTGCGTAAGGATGATAAGTAACCCTCGTCCCCTTCTTCACAAATGTACCATCCGGCAATACATCATCTTTAACTGCTTCTTTCGAATCCATTGGTACCGGAGGATAAAATCTCATGCTTTCACAAAGCGAAGCATGAGTATACATCATGTTTTTTACTTCATCATATCGCATTAAAGCATCTTCTTCTTTTTCCCCAATTTCTTTTAATATTTCAGATTCCGCCTCTGGATTCTTCGAAATCAACCAGAAAAACCATGTCAATGCAGCTGAAGTCGTGTCACGTCCTGCCAAAATAAAACTTATCACAATATCAACAACGAAATCTTCATCAGAATGACCAGTACTCAAAAATCTCGACAACAAATCAGCTGAATCCAACGATGACTTCTCATTCAACTCCCTCTGTTTCTCCCACACTAGTTTTTTCGCGAATTCACGTACTTTTTCAACTGCAATTCGTAATTTCTTCTCAGAACCAATACCGAAAACACGTTTAATTTTCCAAATCAACGGAAAAGGAAGAATGAATCTTTCACTACTTAATCTAACACAATCTTCAAATGCTACCGCGAATTCTGCTTCAGGCAGGTTTGGTAACAAATACTCCGGATCATATCCAAATGCAATTTTACAAATGTTATCAAATGCAAATCTTTGTAAAATGTCTTGAATATCAACAACTTTTTTCTCAGCAGCAGCATTAGCAAGTATGGGAACTAAACGTTCCGAGACCTCAATATCAACTACAGATTCAACGAATTTTCGTAATGATCTGGTGTTGAATTCGTGGCTAGCAACTTGTCGTTGGTACTTCCATATATCGCCATCGACGTTGAAAATACCATTACTAAGGAAATCAGCAAGAGTAGAATTTGAATTATGGCCTTTTTGGTAAACAGAGAAGTTAGTTTTGAGAATGTGTTGAACATTAGATGGATTAGCAGTGAAAATTGTGTGGAAATTGAGGGGTCGAATTAGAGTAAAAGTAAGTTTAGGGGTGCTAAGGATAATATCAGATATCCATTGAATTCTTTGTTCTTGATTTGCTAATATGGAAAAATAAGAACCAATAATAGGATATGATTTTGGTATTTTATGATTTGATGAAATGGAGTTTTTTCTTGTTTTATTGAATTTGATGAAGAAAATGAAGAGAAAAGGAACAAGGCAAAAGAGTAATAAGTCTATAAATGTTGTCATATTTTTTCAAGATTGATGAATTTGATTAATGAAATATTGAAGAAGTAAGTGAATGAATAAGACTATTTATAGAACTTTTTTTTAATGTCATTATCATATTATTGAGAGTTCTACACGTTTCTATACCATATGTTCACGTGTGTATTATACAATACATTTACACGCATTGATAAATATGGCATATCCCACCATTAAAGATTGTGTGCGTGGAATGTCGGAGCGGTTCTATACTTGATCAAAAGTTTAGTAATTTAGTTCTAAATACTAAATTAGAAACTTAAGAGTTTCTTTCTCGTGAAAGCGGATCATCTGTAATAACAACGATTCAAATTATTGATTGTCGAAAATTCTTATTTATTGGATGAATTTTCATGTTTTTTACAAAAAAAATAAATTTCAATATTCAAAACGATGTATTATACACTAAGGGGTCGTTTGGTTTGAAAATGAGTTATGATGGGATAAGTTATGTTGGGATAAGTTATGTTGGGATTAGTTATGATGGAATAAGTTGTGTTGGGATTATTTTTTATTGAGTGTTTGGTTAGTTGTATTCAAAATAATAAATTTTAAGAACAATTTAGTTGTTTACAAAAATGCCCTT
>JAJOOH010011281.1:0-58238 GCA_029582605.1 Solanum gracilifrons | reverse complement strand
AACTCTCAACGAGTATTTATAGTTTTCAAAAATATGTGCTGCAGCGGATCATTCAGCATCGTTAGTCGAGATCGTCGATCAACTCGGTGATCCGCCCTTTGGTAGATTTCATCGCCGTCTTGCTCTATCCTTCAGCATCGTCGTGTTTTGGATCATTGGGCGACATAGTACTGCTTCGCGAAACTACTCGGCGACACGCCAACTGCTCCTTTTCACCGCCGATTTGATCCTTTCTTTCAGGACGCAGCACACTGAAACAAAATGAGAGGATAAGACCTTTTGGCGACTCGCCAAATGGGTTCGGCGATTCTCAGATCTTTATTTCTTCATTCTTTCAGCTGCCTTTGTTCCTTTTTACCTAAGTAGTGTCCATGCTTTCCCTCAAACTCCAAATACCTGAAACTTAAGGGTTTTCATCAAATATTGAGATAAAATATGCATTTGAGGACACTAATTCTATCAAAATATAGCCCTAAATGAGTCCAATTTGTGGACTCATCAACACTCCCAACTTAAACTTTTGCTTGTCCTCAAGCAAACTCAAGTTCAGCCGTTCAAAAAGGGTATCTCGAACAGTGCTACACAAGACTCAATCATGAATGCACACAACAAGACTCAATTTACTCATGCAAAGATCAAATGTGCACTCAAAGATTCAAGTTGTGACTCACCAATATCAAAAAATCTCATGCTCACAATACTTGCTTCAAATGCAAGTTCAAGCTCAACCAAAGTGTTCAAATGCCCTCACACAAGGAATGATTCCATATTCACACACAACTGTTTAATCATTTAAAGTTCCAGAATCAAATGCAACGCTCACACTCACAAAGAATAACATAATGCATAATTTCACCCATAGGTTTGCCCGTATTTTCCAATCAACACTTGCTTCAGTGCACTCAAGATCAAGAAGGTCTTTTCAAGGCTTGTAATGGGGCTGAGTGCAAAGGTATGATCATTTAGGCTCAGTGACTTTCATCATCATGAAATGTGGTACTCACAACACTTCTTTTCCTCTTCCTACATCATTTTCTTAGTGCTCATAAGTCATCTTATTATTCACTTTCCATGAATTGTTTGGAAACCCCATTTTCTTTGTACTTTATTCCACAACTTTCTTTTTCATTCTTTTTGTTTTTTATTTTTTTATTTTTTTTATTTTATATGAAGTGGTTTCATATTTCTCAAAACCATGGGTAAGGGGAGACGTTCCTTGCACTTCTTGACTTGCCCTTATCTTTTCACCATACACCCAACTTAGGCTTTTGGCCTAAGTTGACTATTTAACTAACCACAACTTCATGAGTATTATGAGTGATGGATAAAGAAAGGTCAATGTTTTCAACAAGTTTCTTCCAAAGAAAGGGAAAGCTCAAGGGTTGTTCAAAAGAGGTTCACACACTCACAAGATAGGTCATAAAAGAGGTATATGTCAAATTGGCTCACACTCTTAGAAGTTGCCTAAGATCATATCAAGAGATAACATCACTTAATTGACCAGACCAATGGGGCAAATTCTAGGATCCATTATGCATAGTTCACAAATAAGCTCATCACACTAGGCATTGACACTATAAGTCAAACAAGACTCCACACTTTCGCTAGTGTGCAATGATCATCACAAGAGAGTCAATTTGATACTAGGCTAGTCATAACGAGATGCAAAGAGTTCACATATTGTTTATGCAACTTCATTTGACCTCATCGTAGTTGTACATTCATGTTCGTTCGATTGAGAGAACTATTCAAGTCATCGGTATTGATCTGAACCGAAACTCAAATTTTGCAAAAGAACAACCACATTCATCACTCGAGAGGTGATAAGTTTTTTTTCTTTTTTCGGAAGGGTCAAAATCATTTTGCAATTTAAAACACGGAGCCACAAGCTCAAACCTTCCATGAAAGTAGTATTTAACACAATTATAGCTTACAACCCAAATACATAAACAAAACACAATTCACGAATATCACACAAATGTGGGACTCAACCCACCACAAATAAAAGCAATTTGTCCTCAAATGCAATTAACACAAAATCCAAATGTCAAAATAAAGTAAGACAAAGAGGGAGGTAAAGAAAGGATCCTGTCTATGCAATCTCTCCATCTATCCTTACTTGGAGCTTGGGCATCAGTGCCTGAGGGCACCTCAATGGGAACAACAGTGCCACCTTCACCAAGGTTTGTTGATTGTGAGTCTGCCAGAAAGACATACACCGCTCTGCAAAATCCCTTGGCCCATGAAGAAGTATTAGGGTCTAGGGTAATGGTTTTCCTGGCAGGAGTGGGCCTCTTGCCTTTGCCTTTCCCAGTAGTTGTGGGTAGTTTCGAAACTTTTCCTTTCGACGTAACTGCATCTTCCTTTATCGCAATTCCTTTGGACTTCTCTTGAGCTGGCGTTATTCTTTCAGCAGCTTTAGGTTTAGTCATATCTGCAAAATCTCGATGAGAAGTTAGAGAAATATTTGACAAAAACACTGATAAAGTTTGCCGACTCTTTTGGCCAGTCGCCGACTCTTTTGGTGATTTGCCGATATCATTCGACGATCTAGAGTTAGTCTGCTGAAAGCTACAGTGTACAAAGATCCAGGAGAGTTGACAAGGGTAAAACGAGACTTTCGGTGAGTCGCCGAAAGTCTTTGGCGACCTTCAACTTCTCTCCGAAAGTTATAGAATTAACAACACATTTATCATTAAATTAAAGGCGAGATAGGGATGTTAGGTGAACCGCCGAGTGGTTCGGTGACCCAGCTCACCAAACAGCTTAACGTACCTATTTTCAACCCACCTTATCGAATTCAACCCTGTAACCCTTGAAGATAAAATCAAAGTATGCACTAGTACGATCAAGGTATGACCCATAATACCCAGACACAACCCTTCAAATTTTAATCCATATTAAGGCATACAATCACTGGAATTCAATAGTCAGAATCATTGGAATTCAATAGTCATTACTGGAATGGCATCCTTTTGAATGCAAATGTTCCATAAGGGCAAGTAAAAATTGTTTTCTCTTGATCTTCAGGCGCAATAGAAATTTGATTGTTGCCGGAGTACCCATCTAAAAAACAATACCACCCCCTTTTAGAAAATCGGTCATGCATCTGGTCCATGAAAGACATTGGAAAGTGGTCCTTTTCGGTCTATGAATTAAGTTTTCGATAGTCCATACATACTCTCCACCCAGTCACTGGTCTAGTCGGCACGAGTTCCCCCTTTGCATTTGGGGCTACAGTGATACCTCTTTTTTTTGATACACATTGCACCGAGCTTACCCATTTACTATCTGCAATCAAGTAAATTACTCTCGAGTCTAACCACTTGATGATCTCCTTTTTCACCACCTCTTGCATTGGTGGGTTCAATCTCCGTTGATGCTCCACACTAGGTTTACATTCATTATCAAGCTGAATCTTGTGAGTACAAATACCAGGAGGAATGCCTACTATATCAGCTATGGTCCATATAGCTTTTATATGCTTCTGCAGTACTTCAATGAGCAATTTCACCTGCCTTTTAAGCAAGTTAGTTGCGATAATAAGTGGCAAAGTATTATTGGCTCCCAAGAAGGCATATTTGAGATGAGAGGGTAGTGCTTTTAATTCCAGATTTGGCGGTTCCTCAGCTGATGGCTTTGCAGGAGGACTTTCTCTATTTTTAGGTCGATATCTAACTTGATTGGATTCCTTGAATATAATCCTAACCCCAATAAGGTAGCTACCACTTTATCATAGCCTTGAACTTCGGATTCATCATAATTAGCAAGCACAAATTCAAGGGGTTCATTTTTTTGCATCAAATGGCTCACATTTGCCACCGCCTCATCTATAACATCCTTAGTAAATACCACATGGATATCGCTTGGTTGTTTCATGGATTTGCAAATATTGAAGGTTACCTCATCATTGTTTACCCGGAACTTCAGTTTCCCACTTTCGACATCCACTAATTCCCTCCCGGTTGCTAAGAATGGCCTTCCCAAAATAATAGGGATTTTAGCATCGATCTCACAATCTAAAATCACAAAGTCAGTCGAAAAGATGAACCGATCTACTTGTACCAAGATGTCATAGAGTATCCCCACTGGGTGCTTGATTGATCGATCCGCCATAAGGAGTGTTATTGTGGTTGCCTTTGGTTCACCCGAACAAGTTGCTTGCCTATTGCATAGGGCATCAAGTTGATGCTTGCTCCTAAATCACACAAAGCATTAGCGAATTGGAGCATGCCAATGGTGCACGAGATGGTGAATGCCCCAGGATCTTCTCTCTTAGTGATTAACTGTTTTGCATAATTGCACTGCAACTATGGGGCACTTCAGTAGTTTCATAGTCCAAATTCCTTTTACTAATTCTTTCATGAATTTTGCTTATCTTGGCATTTCCAACAATGCTTCCACCAGAGGAAGGTTAATTGATAATTTCTTGAACACTGACAAGAATTTTTTGAACTTCTCATCTTCATTCTTTTATTTCAAGCGTTGGGGAAATGGTGGAGGTATTTTGGGTAAAGGTTGCATAACTTTTGGAACTTGAACATGTTGATCCGCTTTCTCCTATGGTTCTTTGGCAAGGTTTTGTTGAATAGGTAATTCTTGTTCTTTCATACCTTGGCTTTCTTCATGATTTTAAGGATCCTCATTTTCCATCACATTCCCTATTGCCACCTTTCCGCTACGGGTAACTACAACCAGCCCTCTTTCATTATCTTCCATCAGTGTTTTGGACGTTAATTGAGCCTATAATAGACTCAATTGACCTTCCAACATTTTGATGGCATCAACATGAGAATTCACTTTACTGTTTAATGATGAAAAGTCATCTTTCATCCCTTTTAGCAAATTATCAGAGCCCTCAACTTTATCAAGTATGCGTGACAATAACTCATTTACCCAAGGACTACTTGCACTCTCTTTAGATTTTGGGCTTACACTCAAGTGAGTATGGTCCTCCTCATGATCATCTTGCTCAACCCAATCTTGCCAATATCTCCTTGGTTTTTTACCCCTGTAATAGTTCCAACCTTGATTTCCACCCCGGTGTTGATAGCGTGGGTGGAAACCCTCCTCATATCTTTTGGAGTTCCAACCTTGATTCTCCCCCGGTCTTGAGTAACTGGAAGAAGAACCCTCCTCAACTCGAAATACTCCATATGTCCCTTTCATGTGTTCTTGTAGAATTTCCATTTGAGATAACATCTTTTTGATGTTTTCGTCCCTTTCCTTCTCTTTATCGAGTTGTTCTTGCATTAATCTGAAGCACAATGGGGAAACTTGATCATATTTGGTGTACCATGTCTTGTTTACTTTAGTCATACCATCTAGGAGAAATGAGGCTACTTCAAATGATTGTAACATTATTCCTCCTTGTACCAATTGATCAACTATCCCTTTATTAAGCGAGTCCAGACTACGGTAAAAGTATTGGAGCAATAATTCACTTGGCAGTCCATGTGTTGGGCACTTTCGCAAAAATCTCTTGAACCTTGTCCATGATTCGTGAATTGGTTCGCCTTTCTTTTGGTTAAAATTCTGGATGTCGTCTTTCAGTTTCATCATTCTTGATGGAGGAAAGCATTTTTCGTGAAAGGCCATAACCAACTCCTCCCATGACTTGATGGAGTTGTTTGGAAGCTCGACCAACCATTTAGTAGCTCCCCTGGTCAATGATAATGGAAATAAGCAAAGCCGTATGGATTATTGCTATAGATTCTTGAACGATAAAGGGGTGCACACTTCTACAAAGCTTCGTATATGTTCGTGCGAATCTTCATGCTCTAACCCTCCATATAAACCTCTTGAATGCATGAGCTGGAGTGTCAGGCTAGTAACTTCAAACATTGCATTTCCGTCGCCTTGTGGCATGTAAATTGCACCCATCTCACCCACGTGGGCAGGGTTATAAACACTATTAACATTATCGATGTCGTCTCGATGGAGAGCACCATTCGCTGGATGTCCTGCTTGGCAGCTATTTTCCCCGTTTGCACTCATATGCCCTGTTGTGACACACAAACACTCAAAACAAAATTGAAAGTTAAGTGAGTAGTACTACAACTATCCAGAACAAAAATTCTACTAATTTAAGAATTCTCAAATAACACCACTCCCTGACAACGTCGCCATTTTAATGTTTGCGTAATCAAGACACAACTTTCAATACAAGTGTCTACGATCAAACAATAGTAAAGTAACCCAACCAAAGGTTGGGGTCGAGTCCCAAGGGAGTGGGCTTGAGAATTAATAGAAAGATAAAATTAAGTTCTAATTAGTCATAGCTAAAAGCATTATCGAATATAAATATGTTAAATCTAAGGGGTGACGCAAGCATCAATTATCAATGGGAGTTTGTGACAAGTAAGAGAAAACAACAAAAATGCAAAGAGTACTAATCAAGAAGAGAGAATTCTTGGGATATGATAGGAATACGGGATAGACTAAACTATTGGGTACATGCTTTTGATAATAAATCCGTTGAATATTTGTGACTAGGCTAGACTATAGTGGGGGTAAATTCTCTCTCGAGCAACCTACCCCGAATCAACTCGGTTTCTCTCGAACACCGAGTTGCCGCATGAAGAACAACCTCTACCTTAGCCCACTTACTCTCTCGAGCTGAGTGTGTGGGAGAAGGACTATGGTTCACTCTCTCAAGCTGAACCTTATGTAGACCCAATCCCACCGGCCATTAATTTTGTAGTCTTAGTTTTACGACCTCTCTCTCGAGCAAGCCGAAAACACAAAGGTGAAATTGTATTGCAACTACAATTTCATTAAGTTCCACCCAACTACTAAATGAAATCACATTTACACAACAATTAAACCATCAACAAGCAAGACCCAACAAATAATCTAACCCATATTCATAAAATCACACCTCAAGAATTGGGTTTTAGCTAGACATGTAAAATAGATAGAAACTTATACCAATATGAGTTTGCATTCAAATGGGTATGAAGATTTAAGTCTGAAAACAAGCAAAGAGTGAAGAATCCACAAGACCCAAGTCCAAATTCTTGTAGTTGAAACCCGTTGAATCTTCAAGTACTTCAAAACCCTCTCCAAACTTAGAACTCAAAAGTCAATGTTAAAAACTTCTATATTAAAAATATGATATTAAGCTACAACTCTCAACGAGTATTTATAGTTTTCAAAAATCTGTGTTGCAACGGATCATTCGGTGTCATTAGTCGAGATCGTCGATCAACTCGGTGATCCGCCCTTTAGTAGATTTCATCACCGTCTTGCTCTATTCTTCAGCATCGTTGTGTTTTGGATCATTGGGCGACATAGTACTGCTTCGCGGAACTGCTTGGTGACACGCCAACTGCTTTTTTTCACCGCCGATTTGATCCCTTCTTTTAGGGCTCAGCACACTGGAACAAAAGGTGAGGATAAGACCTTTTGGCGACTCACCAAATGGGTTCAGCGATTCTCAAATCTTCATTTCTTCATTCTTTCAGCTACCTTTGTTCCTGTTTTGCTAAGTAGTGTCCATGTTTTCCCTCAAACTCCAAATACCTGAAACTTAAGGGTTTTCATAAGATATTGTGATAAAATATGCATTTGAGGACACTAATTCTATCAAAATATAGTCCTAAATGAGTCCAATTTGTGGACTCATCAGTGGGTAAATTCAATTTCAACTAAATATCATAAATTAACACCAAATAATATATTAGAAGACTTAATTAATCATAATTAATCATAATTGAATGAATCCCACATTCATTGAATTGAAACCTAATTTGATCCATTGGAAACTTAGTTGAGAAGTTGAAAACCTTAGGGACCCCATGGAGGAAATGACTTCATGGGTGAATACACACATACCTTGATCCCTTAAGCCAAGAAAATGGAGAACTTGGAGACTTGAATGAAATCCTAACTCTTCTTCTTCTTCCATAGACTTGAGAGAATTAGGAGGATGAGTTTGGTCAAATTTAAGGAATTTAGGAGAATGAATTGAAATAGATAAATTTGGGTCTTCAAACATTTATATAGGGATTAGGGTATAGGTATAATGACATAGTTTTAGGTTAAATCATTTATGAAAAGACTTAAAAACCCTTTAAAAATAATTGTTGAACCTCACCTATAGTTTGGACCCTTCTATGAATTGTATCTAGGTTCAGAAACTAGTATTTTGGACCAACTTTTGATGGAACTCGTGTACTGATCGTAGGTATTCCTACATCCGTACATGCCAACCATAGAAACCAACTTTATCCCTGAAAACTTTACCAAGTATCAGACTCACCTATGAGACATACCTACGACTCGTACAATGATTGACCGTCTTGGTGAATGTAAAAAGGGTACTGGGACTTGATTTTAGATAATTATTTTTCCCACTTTCTACGATTGCCATCTACGGCCCGTAGAAGCTCCTACGGTTCATATATGGGACGCGTAAACTAGACTTCAGTTCATAATTTTTTTTTCAAATTTTGAGGTGTTACAATATTAGGCACAAATCTCTCAAGAGTTACCTCAGTGAATTGACCCCAAGTCATTTGAGGAAAACCAAAGGACCTACTGGTAACATTGATCTCTTTCACTCCCTAGTTACACCTATAAACTGAAAAGAGGTATAAGACTCTCCACGTGTCTCCAAAATACCTAGGTTGAACAATCTATCTTGACACTCAGTCAAAAAGTCATAAGCCTCCTCACCAGTCACACCATCAAAATTCGGAGGAAATATTCTGACAAATCTCTCAAAACCCTTTTTTGCTCCGAAGTAGACATAACAATAGTAGCAGAAATAAGTGGAGTCATAAATATTAGAGAAATGACAAGCAGGGCTGAATAGACACCTAAAATCTAACATCCAACACTCGAAGTTTAACCAACCAATTCCTCACTTCTTCCGTATGATGCTCCACATCCTCATACTTATAATCAGGCTCGGGTGGGGCCTTCTTAAATCTTCCTCGAGCAGGAATTGCCCTTCTCCAACCCGACATTCACATCTAGCGTAGAAAGAATATATTATAGATTTAAAACAATTGATATGAATAGCTTACATGACAAGGAATTAATGAAAGAAACTTCCCTATGAAACATCTTATAGCCTTTTGAAGATAGGTATAAACATCTAGATACCAATCTACAAAACTCTACTAGATACCTTGTTCTTTAACTTATGAAACTGGTGAACCTTGTGCTCTAATACCATTTGTCCTTACCCAAAAACTGAGGTCATGATGGCATACACCTTAACCCAACCCGATGTGTAAGCCAAAGAATCTAACTCAAATGATACAAAAAAGAAGGTAAATACACATATGAGACTTCTGGGATGAAGTTAGGTCATAAAAGAAGAAAAATTGAGATACAACAAATAATTCTCAAAACTTGGTATCATAATGTCACGACCTAAATCTACACCCCAGCCGAGACACGGTACTCAGAACCACAAGTTTCCCAAAGCTAACCATTGTCATAAAAAATCAAAGCATATCTTATGAAACTAATTTGGAAGCTGGAACACATGCTTAATAAGTCTTAATAAGGAAATCAACGTATCTATGATGATTGAACTACTCATGTTTGAAATAAGCCTCTAATGAAATAAGTTTACTAGGACATGTCCCTTAGTTTCCTCAAACCAAATAACCAAGAAAGTACTAAAATTTGACTAACAACTAATCTAGAAAGTCCTCGAATGAGGAGGACTCACCAACTGCTGCAACCTCACTTGCAACGAGTTTAAGTACGAGCGCCGAAATCTACATTGTTAAAGGATGCAGGGAAGAGAAAAGTATGTGTTAGTACGTGAAATGTACTGAGTAACTAAGGGACACTAGCATAATCATAAAATTTCATAACAAGGATAGTAAAATAAGGTTGCCAAAATCATATGCATAGTGAAAAAAACTAAAGAGAAAATAGTTGGAGTTCATGTCTCAAAACCATTCACAGTCTTTCTTCAAAAGCATATATTGAAACGAGTCTATTTCAATAGTCCTGCATAATCATAGTTGTAAATAACATACTTAAAGTGAATCGAGTCAAGTTAAGAGCATATCGTTAGAAAAATGTATAAACTAGGGAGTTTCTTATAACCGACATAGACCATGTGAGCTTATGATGTTCAACAACTAACCTAGTTGGAAGGGTCGACCTATACCTTACCAGAGTGTATGACCATATCATATCTATGTGGATCGACTAGTCTGAGCCTCTCAGGGCTAAATGGTCATCCGACAAGGCGGTAAAACATAATCCTACGGTGGAACGTAGTTATGGGACTTGGATTTTCCAAAACCTGTGTCTTCTTAGTACTAAATAGTCCTCCCAACACAACATTTATTCATATAATGCTCATAGGTATGAAAACCATTTATCAGTTTGAATCATATATGAGACTAAGCTCCAAAGTAATATCTAAAGTAACCTGAATTTAGATTGAAATTCATATCATAAAAGTCTTCATGATGAAAGGTCATAAATGTTTTAAGGAACCATGGAATCATGCTAAATAAGTACAACAAAGTTTTTAAATCAAAGCAAAATGATGAAACATGATGTAATGAAGAATATCCTAAGTTCACAAAAAGTCCTAGCTTGGCTTCTAAGAATCTTGAAGAGCACTTGAAAATAAAAATATTTTAGGTATCAGAGTGAAGAGATACTCTCATTGAAGCCTTACATACCTTAGTAGGGAAGCTTGATGGAGAATCTTGAAAGATGAACCCTAGCATTGATGTTTCTTGAAGTTCTTGTGGGTAGAATTTTAGGAGTGAATGAGAGGATTTAATTATGAAAAACTGATTTTCTACGCATTTAGGGCTATTTAGAGGACTCCCTAATGATTTTTAGGACAATAATACCCTTAAAAAATAAATAATAAGAATTAGAAAGTTGGAATTTTATTCCTGTGGACAGTGAGGTCCGTATTCACTCTGTATCGCGGAGCTTCTTCCAGGTCAGAGCGTCTTAGTAAACTAGTCATAACTTCTTACTGCAAATTTTGATTGATTCAAACTTGGCGGCGTTGGAAAGAAGACTCGTAAACCTTTAATGTGATAGGTTGAAGGTCACATAACTCTTAATATTCTAAGAGATATGATTGTTTGAAGTTGAACCTTATATGGACTCATGCAAAAACTTAGCCAATAGAAATATTTTGAATTAGTCTTGGTGTTAGAGGTCCCTTATGACCCTAAATCACTCCTCATACTCTTTCTACATTCGGTAAAGAGCCTTAAAATACATGTACAAGTAGGACATCACTCGGTTCAAGTTTATACACTTACGACAAACGATTAAGATTCTAAGAGTAGAGTTGAGAGGTGTTACACATAAGCATTACAGAATATTCTAAAACAATATGTGAATTTAAAATTCAACACTTGTCTTTGAAATATACATAAAGACACAAATTAAAGATAAAGCTTGAATGATGATACAAACAAAGATCTCACCACAACCTCGAAGCTCAAACATTGCGTGATCAATTCAGCTGTCTCAATTACCACTTATACTAAGGGCTGCAAAAATAGTTTACAGAAGTAGGGGCGAGTACAATCCATATGTACTCAATAGACTTGGTCGACTAAGTATAAAGTAATTAATCAAACTTATGAAATAAACTACAAAACACTTCCTCCTGTATACAAAAAAGTCCCATTCCGACTTCAGTGCCGCCAATTAATATAAGAACAATGCGAGTATAGTAAACACGTAAGGTTACAAACGATTTCTCATATCAGCAGGTGAATTACACAACAAACAAAGTTTTCCAATGCAATGCAATCCAATGAGGAAATGATGTGATGGAACCAAAGTTGTCGCACAACCTCTCGTATACACCTTGCTAGGTATTAACTTCTTGACAAGGACCCATGAAGGACTCTCAGTCCATATACCAATCTCATTATTTTGCAACCTAGCTCATGGTCAAGAATAAAAGTAAGGTGTCTCATTTTCTTTTCTCAAAATAGTACTTATCTAATTTCTCATATTTCCATGATCAATGCTATGATGAATGAGGATGAATGCATTACAACACAAACAACATAGAGGCATAATCAATTCAACACAGGTCTAAAAGAGTCCACAGTCCCAAACTCAATAAATCATTATATAAACCCACACTTGGAAAAATAGTAAAAATAATTCATTTGAAATAATCCGTAACCATTCGGAAACATTCCTTTCATTTAAGATGTGACCAAAAACAAGTTCAAGTCTCTAAATTGGGCATTTCAAGTAAAAATGCTAGAATAGACAACTCAACCATGTATCACATGCTCTCAAAGCACATAGTAGTATCACATAAGGCTCCCACACGGGCTAAGCATTACAAATAAGCCCCACTCAGGCGAAGCAATAAAGTCTACAATTTCTAACATCTCAATCTCATACTACGATCCCATCCAATATTCTAGTTCATAAGAAAGATTAATTACTTAACCGAGTATAGAAGAAGGATAAGACAAACCTACCTCGAAAGCTGAAACTTCACTTGAATAACTCTACCGGTACTTTTCCTCTATCAACAGTCTCAGAAAGATCTCCAACTATCGAAAATGGAAGATACCCATCAAGAGGGTTCCAATAATACATGTATTGCTAAGGTGTAAAATCAGATCTAAGATCACCCCAAAAACTCTTCAAAATCAAAAAAATGGCAAAGTCGGAATTTTGTTAGAAATTCTAGTTCATCAAGTGAAAAAACTCTATGGGTGAAAACCCAAGTGAAAACGAGTCCAAATTGATGATCAAATTGAGTAAGAACCACTTTTTCAACTTTAAGGGAAATACTCAAAAAATGTCATTTGGAACGCATTTTAAAACGAGAAATTTTGGAAAACTTCTATCAAAATCAGTTCACCCACAATACAAGGATCTTAAATCCCAAGAATCAATGAAATCTCATTCCAAATCAACCATTTTTTATTTCTCTAGGCTGAGGTTTAGAATCTCCGGTTTGTGGATAGAAATCATCAAGTATGAAAGAGATATTCTTGGGAAATAAGTAAAAGAAGCCTAGAAATGCATACCCAATAATTAAGAGAGAGAGAGAGAAATATAGGAAATCACCTTAAATGGACCTTTCTAGCTCCCAAAATATCAAAAATAAGAAATGGTTTCGAATAGATATTTAACTCAACGATTTGGTCGCTGCAACCCATTTTTCGTCGCTAAAATTGTGCTTCAACGACCTTTAAAACATCTTTTTGACCCTCGAAACTCATTAGAAACCCTATCAACATGAACCAATAGTGCAAAGTCGTCATTAAACATATTTTCTGAACTAATGAAATCATCGAATTTCATAAAAAAATGTTATGACCAAAATACCCCCCCGAACTCATTTAGGCCAAAAAATCAACTTTTTACCTAAATACCCTAATCACAACCTAAGGTCTCGAGACTCTAAATTTCCACCCTAAGAAGCCAAACTCAATGTTCTGGACACAATACTACTGATAGAGTCACCATCTAATGCTCAAATCTCATAATGTTGACCAAAATCAACTATTCCAATATAATTCAACTCAAATGGCTCAAATCAATCAAGATCTCACCCGAACGCATCGGGGACAATACCAATACACAAATGTTCACCGCACGTGGTACATTAATAGTTTCAAACATAGTTACCTAACTCTAATCTTTACAACTGAACGCCTTGAATGCTATGCATTATTAATCCTTAATTTTGTTTTAAAAGTCTTTCATACCATTTTCACAACAACAAAAATAGTCACATTTTTCAAACGATGCTCCAATCTTTCAAAAAAATTACTATTGAATCTGGAGAAACAACGCAAACCTGATTCTCACCTTAATCAGATTTATAGGCATGTTTTTTCGAGTTCGGTGATTTAAGTTCAAAAAAATTTAAAAAAAATATAAATTCTTATTCAAGTAAATGAATGAGTTTTTATCCTCATTAAAAACAGTGTTTATCCTTATTCAAAAATAAAAAAGATAAAGTTTTATTACTTCGTATTTCAAGCTTTATAAGTTGCACACGATACGTAGGTAGCCCTTTTCAAGTTTGGTGATTTTTATTCAAAAGACAGAGTTTGTTTATTTATTTTACTACGCACACTTGATTCTCATCACCTCGATGAGATACACAAATAAGCCTTTTGGGTTGGTTATTCGTTTAAAAAATAAACGAAAACTCCATCTTTGAATTAGTAATGATCTAATTCATGTTTAACATGCTATTTAGGTAACCTTAAATAGGTTCGATTGATTTGTATCAAAATTACGAAAGAGAAAGGAAACACAAAAAATAATAGAATAAGGAAAGTGTTAAAATGAATTCAACTAAAATATGAGATGAAACATGAAAGAATTCTGAAATCCCAATACATATCTGGTGAAATCCCACTAATAAGATTTGGGGAGGGTAGAGTGTATACAGACCCTATCACTACCTCGTGGAGAAAAAGAAGTTGTAATCGCAATTTACTAATACTAATATTATTTTGTAGAGCATTGATCACAATTTCTAAGTATTCAAATTCAAATTTAAATTTAATAGTTTCTCCAAAACAAATTAACTTATCAATAATTACTTTAATATTTTTAGAAATAAAAATGTACTACTTAAATCAAGTTAAAATTAAAACACGATATTCAGTTAAACATGCCTTATCAAATATGAGTGAGTGAGCTATATTTTTATTTTAAAATATTTAGTTAAAAAATTAACGATTTTAGTTCTTACAAAGAGGAATCAACATTACTGTCAAGTTCAACTATATTTGATTAAGGCATGAGGTGTCTCTCTAATATCCACTTCTTATTTAATTTGATTCAAATAGAAAAGATATAAATTACTTTGTGATTAACAATTTAAAGGTGATTAATAAATAATAAGTATTTTAACAAATGTTTGTTTCCTTCATAGTCTAAGATAAGTTAATAGATCTGGGGATTCCTTTGTTCTAGAGATATTAGATAGTACAATATTAATATCGTAAGACAAATTCTAGATACTATAATATTGGCACACAAATAGGTCAACTAACATATCAATGAGTAAAATCCTCCTTTATGGATGCATCTAAAACCCTATATATAGCCAAATGGAAAACCATTAGAATGTAAAATTTTCATTTGCTCTAAACACATATTTTGTCTAAGCTTCTTGCATCTGCAGAGAAATGGCTCAGCATTACAACATGTCCTCCATCTGATTGCTTGCATTTATATACTTTATGCATGATCACATAACTACTACAGCTGCACGTCACAATCTACAGGCCCCTAGTTTCTCAAAACCTGCAATCCCTAGTTTCTCAAAGCCTGAGACTCCTAGTTTCTCAAATCCCCAAGCCCCGTCTTTCTCTAAGCCACAGAGCCCTAGTTTCTCAAAACCCAATACTCCTACTTTCTCAAAGCCCAAGACTCCTAGTTTCTCAAAGTCCGAAACCCCTAGTTTCTTAAAGCCCGATACCCCTAGTTTCTCAAAGCCTGAGACTCCTAGTTTCACAAAGCTTGAGACACCTAGTTTCTCAAAGCCCTCGACCCCTAGTTTCTCAAAGCCCGATACCCCTTTATTATCAAAGCCCCAAACCCCTTGTTTCTCAAAGCCTAACACCCTTTCTTTTTCAAAGCCGGAGACCCCTTCTTTTTCAAAGCCCGAAACACCTAGTTTTTCAATGCCTAAGACCCCTAGTTTCTCTAAGCCCGAGACCCCTAGTTTCACAAAGCCTAAGACACCTAGTTTCTCAAATCCCGATACCCCTAATTTCTCAAAGCTCGAGAACCCTTCTTTCTTAAGGCCCCAAACCCCTAGTTCCTCAAAGACGGAGACCCCTTCTTTCTCAAAGCTAGAGAAATCTTCTTTCTCAAATTCCGAGACCCCTAGTTTCTCAAAGCCCAAGACCCCTAGTTTCTCAAAGTCCGAGACTCCTAGTTTTTCAAAGCCCAAGACCCCTTCTTTCTCAAAGCCCGAGACCCCTAGTTTATCAAATCCCTAGACCCCTAGATTTTCAAAGCCCCAAACCCCTAGCTTTTCAAAATCCCAATCCCCTTCTATCTCAAATCCCTAGACCCCTACTTTCTCAAAGCCTGAGATCCCCACTGTGTCAAAGTTAAAAATTCCAAAATTTTCCAAACCAATTTTGTAAACCTCTTTGTGAGTAACTATGGTATTTGTCATGTGCCATGACTAGTGCTAGCTAATGGACGAGTTATATCGCATATGCGTGAATCGAAAATATATTAGATATGAGTGGACAAAATATTTGACTCGTTATTTAATGCGAATAAAGAAGGGTTTAATGATGGATAATATTATAATCCACATTTTATCTACTTATATATTGTACAAGAATGAAATTTGCAATAAAATAAAATGAGTCACTTTCTTTGCAGCTTTTATTTTGATAATTTAGCAAGTTGATTTTCCTCATGACTATCTTTGATGTTTGCTTCTTTTTTTAGTCATGTGCAGATGCGATAGTTTCTAATTTTGGTACATCGTTTTTGATAATATACTTGTAGATGCTAAAATTGAAGTAAACTATAAAATAAGCTGCATTATATATAATCTAATAATTTGCCAAAAAAATAGGAGGAATTTTGAGTTTTATAGATTTTTCTTTGCAAATTTGAATGTAGAAATGAGAAAAAGGAAATTCGTAAAATCATGTAAGAATTTGCTTTACTTTTAATATAATGTGCAAAGAATATTTTGTTTGAAAGAAGAATAACTCATATATCTATAATCTACTAACCAAAAATCGTGTCTAACTCTGCACATTATTTTTTTTAAATGAACAAAAAACTTATCCATATTAATATTGACACGTTTGTGGTTGGAACAAAATATATCAAATCCTCACTGCTAGGATAAAATAATTTATTTTCGGTATTTGATTTCGAATGTCCTATGCTTCTCAGTTTATTAAGTCTTACCTGTATGTAAATAATTTATGGTGTATTAAAGTTATTAACCATGTGCCTTTTTGGAATTACTTTGTGAAGAATATAAACTCACACATAGTATGCAGATCACTGAATTTTGTTTTACGAGTAAAACTGTGTAATCACATTCAAAGACGCACTACACCATATAAAACAATAACATAAAATTGTAGCTTGTCACGGAGTTGTTCCAGTACTTTTTAGAGAAGAAATCTTCACTGAAACTTTAAAGAAATTGGAGAAGGTAGAAGAAAAAATATATTTTTGTCATTCTTGTTTGTTTTTTCGAACGCAAAAGTTCCTGCTTACTTTACAAACACAAGACACCAGTTCAAGCTGAGTCCTAATCATTGTGTCTTTTTATTATTTAATAATTATATTATTATTTATTTTTAATATGAACGCAGATTGACCGGCATAAGTGATCCGAATCTAATTACTTCATCTCCCACTCACACGTGAAGGTGGGTCTATACTCATTCCTATTATGTAAGTTCCTTACTTGACGACTAAACAATATGACTAGTCCACATCTCGAGAGCTTTATTGTTACACATATGTTAGGAATATATTATTTCTCTATCAATGAAATGTAGAGTGGATTCTAATATTTTGTTTTCATATTTCTCACAATTAATGTCACCCAAACTACACACTTAATAGATATTAAAATGGTCGATGTCAACATATAGTAACTCAACTAGATTGGGGTCGAATCCCACAGAGAGTGTGGAGATAGATCTTTATAAATTGCTATTGAAATTCAAATTAGTAACTATTATTGGAGATGGGGTTTCAAATGGGGAACTTTTAAATACTTTAAACTACTTAGATTGTAATCAAGAATTAAAGATGAAGTAGGGTTACAACTCTTAGATATCAAAACTCTAACAAATGATTTACTATCAACTCATTTAGATGTGTTCATTGTGCAAAATTGGAGATATTGTGTCTCCTAAAGCCTCTCGGCTCAATTAAGAGAATATCACTGTAAGTCCTTTACAACACTTGTGTGCCCGAATTAATTTTATTCGTTCATAAAATACCTTAGTTAACTATACTATCTCTAGATCAAGACATTAGATGGAGGTTGGTAGCTCTGTATCCCTATTAATTATTATTTTTCCTAATCAAAACATATTTTGTCTAGCAAGTCAGAATACGAGGGAGTTCTTAATATTACAACTATTAAAAATACTATTTACAAAAGAATCTTAATACATAGTGATCACCCCTTTATGGTCGAGGTAAAACGCATAGCATGAACCCTCGTGTCGCAAACTCCATTTGTATAGTCTAATTGGACGTGTTATTTTTTGGGACACTTCACTTTATGTTCCAATCCATCTTTTGGGTCTTTCCTTGTTGTTTTTGGACCGAAATCAACCTAATCATATATATTAGCTCATCACAATAAATATTCAATAAATACATGGATATTCATAGGATATAGCACTCTGAACATAGCTAAACTATGGATAAAATGAAGTGATTAGATCCGTAAATACACCTCAGATCAACACCACACACCTAGAGTTGTTGTTCGTCCTAGAAGAACTCATCATATCCTCTATAGACCCAATACTTTATCAGTGCTAATTAGACAAGGTTACTCACAAGTCTGATTGGCATATATAGTTTAATCATGATTTATAATTTACTTACTCAAGAAAAGCCTATCAAACTCAAGACTTCTAATGCAAACATTATAACTTCTATATAAAGAATTAAGTTATTCATTAAGTAACCAGTTCTAACTTCCAAGTGAGGGGTGCCCTCACTGTCAAAGAATTTCTCTTTTTCACTCATTATATATATTAAACGAAACATACCATAGGCTTTTCAATAGAGTATTACATAATTAATCAAAGCATTAAACAGTAGGATCAAAAGGACTTGTTCGAATTGTAATGTCGATTAATGAACGGGGTAGAATTATTTGGTTAAACTAGTGACTAATCAGGGCCATCTCAACAAGTTTTAGCGCCTAAAGCAAAATTGTAAAGAGGCCTTTTATTTTAGTTGGCATATATAAATTGAATAATTATAACACGCTCAATGTAATCTCACAAATAAGGTCTGGAGAGGTAGGATATATGTAAATATTATGATGTAAGAATATAAAGAATGTAAATTTTGAGTTAAAAATATATAATATAAAGTTAGAATGATAAAATCTAACTCAAAATTTTTTAAAATTTATATAATGATATCGAAATAATGCACCGAAATTGATAAGTTGAAATTATGATATTAAAATAGTATTGATTAGTTTTAGTGCTTGAAATTTGAGGAAGACAACAAAAAACAAATTTGATCTTTTTATAAGCACACAACAATGAACAATAGATTTTGAATAATAGGGAAAGTTCGACTGTTTGGGAGACTTTAGAATATTTAATAATGCTAGAATAAATTTAGTGAAAAGGGAATAAGAAAAACTAATTATAAGAATAATGTTGGTTCATGAAAATCGTTAGAATAAAAATGAAGCAACAAAATATATTGTCACGTAAGAAATAATAATACAATTAACTAAACATTATTTCATTTCTCAATTATTACAACGATCTTTGTATTAAATGAGGTAAAGAAATAATTGTATTTTTAGTCCAAGAATTATTTCCATATATATATATATATATAGGAGAAACTTGAGGCTGCTGATGTGGCCATCTTTTTTCTTCACAAACAAGACCAGTGCATCCCTTGGTGAGACACTAGGCCGAATGAACCATTTATTCAACAAATCCTCCAATTGCTCTTTTAACTCCTTCAACTCAGCCAGACCCATCCGATAATCATAAACAGAAATGGGATTGCTGCCCAACTCCAATTCAATCACAAAGTCAATATCACGATCTAGAGGAACACCTGATAAATTTGTAGGAAAGACATCTACAAACTCTTTTACCACCCTCGTGGTCTCTAAAGAAGACAGACCCTTGGTAAGATTTGGAATGAGCCAAATATCATTAAAAAACCCTTTTCTATCATTCAATGATCAAGGATAAAAGATATCACTCCCCTTAAACACAGACTCAGAGTACTTTTTCACTCTAATCGAGCTAAATCGAGATACACTAGTATCAAGGTCTAAGCACAATAGTCTAAATCGCATGTGTCACGACCCAAGGTACACCCTAGACGTGACATGACATGTAAAACCCTGAGAGGCTCTACACAAGCCACTTGACATACATATACACAATATAATAGGCAGAAGTAATAAATCTCATACAAATAAAAGAGTTTGACAATAAAACGATCATAGTCTTAATAAGCCATCTAGTACATAAAGAGAAGTGGTTGGGACGTAACCCGTACACCACATACAATGTCATAATACTAAAAAAATAAGGAAGACATAATGAAGATGACTTGGTCCTCAGAAGATGAAGATTCACCACGTCCTCAACCTCGAACTATCAAACAATCACCAACTAGCCATGAAAGGAAGGAGAGGAAACGTCACACCCTATGTTATTAAACAAGGTAGGCACAAGTATGTATTAGTACATGAAATTTACTAAGTATGAGGGATATGCAATAAAACATAAAGACATAATCGATGGCATATATGCATGACCAAGATAAATATAGTAAAACATTATAAGAGACATCATAAATCATGAACATGGTCAATGAACCTTAAATTCATAGGTAAAACTTCTTAACATCTTTAAGGGAAACTTAGTTCATTTTGTGGGATATTTACTATTAACATACATAAACCACGTGAGTTAAAACGTGGAATCTGGTGTCCTGCTCCCGCACCGAAAAGAAATGTCCTTACTTACCTAGGCAAACACCTTAAACTTACCTTAGGTGGATCCACTAACTATGTCTAAGACAAAACCTGTGGGGCACCTAGTTAGGGACAATGATATTGCTACTAGAGACCCAACCTCTACTAATGAGAGAGCCTCCATCTCGATGTCCTTTCAGTGCTTAGTAAAATGCCAATGGAATTAGTCATAAACACACACACACATACATATATATATGCATGGAAAAACACAATTTAGGTTATAATCCAAGCTTAAAACATCATAGAGTAGCTCCTTAAATCTTGAATCAAGCATGTGACAAAACTTTTCACCAAACCATGATTCCGTAATATGTGACAAAACCTTTCAAATTTACTTGATGCTCATCTTAAAGCAACCTAGACCATAAAACATTCATTTTCACAAATCATGCATAAACTTCATGAAAACACCATTCATAGATTCAAGCTTCATCATGAATTCATGTATTTTAGGGTTCATAGTAAAAAATTATGATCAAAGTATGGGCTCATGTACATGAGTAAGAAAAAATCATAATAAGATCAAAATCAAAAAATTGAATCAACATAATTAAAACCCATGAAGTATTGAATAAAAACCTAATCAATACTATTGAAATTTGACTTGAAGAATGGAGGAACCTTGGGGCTCAATGGGTCAACCGATAAAGCCCTTCATACCTTAAGGATCAAAGGAGCAATTTGAGACTTGATGCTTGCAAACCCTAGCCTTCTCTTGACCTTGACAAAGAATTGGAGGAGATGAATGTGGATGGGATTTGGGTGTTTGAGTGAATTAGGGAGTTGGGGAAGTTTTAAGGGTGGAACTGTAGTTATAGGAGTTAAAATAAGGGTCAAAATGACATAGTATAAGTATTATATACATAGGAAAAGAGACAAATACCCTTTAGAAATAATTATCGTAGGACCTTACAGTTTGGACCTATGGATAGTACTTGTCAACCATAGATCAAGTTAGTGGGGCCTAAAAATTGGCCAACTTCCTACGACACTCTTTCTAACTTCCGTAGACACCATCTGTATACCTCAAATTTTATCCAAAATTTCACGAAGTATGGGACCTTTCTACGAAACCCATTTTACGACCCATATAACCAACTATGATCCGTCAAACCCTTCTGTAGGTCAGAGGTCTTAAACCAAGTCTCTGAACCTATCCTTCGAGTGCCATTTACAGCTCATCAAAACTGCTATGGTTTATGGTGTCAATTTGTAGGTTAAATATCAGGAACTAAATTTTCCAAAACTCAACTCGAGGTTCTACGATTCCATTCCTACGACTTGTAGGACTTCCTACCATATATAGGTTAGCCTTGTAGACCACTGCCTCAGAAGAATGCGTTTCTTTCCTTTCTTAACTTTCCAAATTCCGAGGTGTTACATTATAATAGGGAGATAAGAAGTCCATACCCAAGATCACATCTAAATCAAACATATCTATGAAAATAAAGTCAACCCAAGTATCACTACGTAACAGTGTAACTACACACCCCGGTACACCCAATCCATCACTAAAGAATCGTCCATCGGTGTAGAGACACTAGTAGGTACTGCAAGGGAATCCCACACAAAATCAACTCCCACGGAAAAATAAGTAAGACCATAAGAGTAGGTAGACCCAGGATCAAATAACATGGTATCAGAACGGTATCAGACAAAGACGATACATGTGATCACTATATTTGAGGCATCTGCCTTGGATCTACCCAGTATAGCATGGCATAGTCTATGATCACCACTAGCCTGAGAACTACCATCAGCACTGCCTTGATCTCACTGACCTCTACCTTTGGCACTCTTTCTAGAAAGAGTATGTTTAGGGCAATCCCAAGCCTTGTGCCCAACTCATCACAAACATAGCAACCTCGAGAACAAAAACCTCACTAAGAATTATGAAATCATGTGAACCTCCTCCATGACTAGAGGAACCATCGTGTTAACTATGAATGATCTAGATTGACCTATGTCTGTTAGCGCTCTCAAAGTCTGAAGATCTAACATTGGTGCCCTTGATTGCTGCATGCACTGGCCGACTCTGAAAACCATGGGTGCCCTAATTTGAAGACCCTCGACCTCTGGATGAATGAATACTGAACTAACTTTCGCGAAAACTATGAACAATCTAGATGGACCTATGTATGCTAGCACTGTCATAGTCTGGAAGTCTAACATTGGTGCCCTATATCATTGTATGAACTGGTTGATTCTGACAACCATGGGCGCCTCACCCAAAGACTCTTCACCTCTAGATAAATAACCACTAAACTAACTCTCGTGACAAAATCTCCTCACACCACTACTCTGTATGGCATGTCTAATACCCGCTATCAGCCTAACATGTTCGACAATGCTCTAGAAGGTACCACTTGATGAAAACAAAGAGGTTGTTGCCTTCTAAAGATAAACCAGGGAATCCCATCACTAACTCGTGAATCCTCTCACACTCGATAGTATACTTGACAAAGCATAATAAGACAACTCTTGAAAACGAGCCATAAACTCCAAAACCACCGTTGAGATATGCTCCAATATAATAAAAATCATCTCTATTGTAATCCTGTGGGATATAAGGCTAAAATCTCTTAAGAATCACCTTAGTAAATTGATCCCAAGTCATTTGAGGAAAACCAAAGGACCTACTAGTAAGACTAGTCTCCACCACTCCCTAGGTACACCCATGAATGGAAAAGAGGTAAAAGACTCTCCATGTGCCTCCAAAATGCCTAGGTTGAACAATCTGCCCTTATACTCAGTCAAAAAGTGATAAGCCTCCTCTCCAATCACACTATCAAAATCTTGAGGAAATATTCTGACGAATCTCTCGAAACTCTTTTGTTCCGAAGCAGACATAACAATAATAGCAGAAATAGGTGGAGCCATAAATCTTAGAGAAATAATAAGCGGGGCTGAATAGATACCTAAAATCTAAAATCCAACACTCGAGCTCTAACTAACCAATTTCTCACCTTTTCTGTATGATTTTCCACATTTTCATACTCATAAATGGGGTCGGGTAGGGCCTCTTTAAATCATCCTTGAGCAGGAGTTTCCCACTCCAACCCGGCTATCACATCTAATGTAGAAATAATAGATTAGAGGTTTACAACACTTGATATGAATAACTCACATGATAAGGAATCAATGAAATAATTTCCCTATGAAGCATTTCATAGCCTCTTGAAGATAGGTACGGACGTCTACATACCGATCTGCAAGACTCTACTAGATACCATGTTCTTTAACTTATGAAACCGATGAACCTAGTACTCTAATATCAATTTGTCATGACCCAAAAACTAAAGTCATGATGGCACACACTTCAAACCCAACCCGATGTGTAAGACAAAGAATATTAATCAAGAATTATCTCAAATGATACAAAAAAAATAAACACATATATAAGACTTTTAGAATGAAGTTAGGTCATAAAAGAAGAAAAACTGAGATACAATAAAGAATTCTCAAAATATGGTATCATAAGCATTAAAGAATATTCTAAAACAATAACTGAATTAAGAATTCAACACTTGTCTTTGAAACATACAGAAACAGATAAATAAGAGATAAAGCTTGAATGATGACCTGAACAAAGATCTCACCACAACCTCGGAGCTCAAACATTGCATGATGAATTTTGTCGTCTCAATTACCACTTATACTAAAGGCTGCAATAAAAGGTTATAGAAGTAGGGGTGAGAAAAATCTACATGTACTCAGTAGGCTTGACCGTCTGAGTATAAAATAATTAATCAAACTTATGAAATAAACTACGAAACACTTCCACCTGCACACAAAAAAGTTCCATTCCATCATCAGTGTCGCCAATTAATATAAGAACAACACCAGTAAAGTAAACCTGTAAGGTTACAAATAATTTCTCATATCAACCGGAAATTACACAACAGACAAAGCTGGCCAATGCAATGTAATGAGCAAATGACGTGATGGAACCAAGGTTGTCGCACAACCTCTCATATATGTCTTGTTGAGCTTTAGCTTCTTGACAAAGACCATGAGGGACTCGCAGTCCATATACCAATCTTATAATCTCAATATCTCATCAACTTGCAACCTTACTCATGGTCAAGGATAAAAGTAAGGTGTCTCATTTTCTTTCTCAAAATAGTAGTTCTCCAATTTCTCATATTCCCGTGATCAATGCTCTGATGAATGAGGATGAATGCATCACAACACATACATTACAGAGGCATAATCAATTCAACATAGGTCTAAAAGAGTCCAAAGTTCCCAAACTCTAGTAATCATGATATACACCCTCACAGGGAAAAATAATGGAATAATTCATTTGATATAAGCCTTAAACATTCGAAAACATTCCTTTCATTTTAAGAAGTGATAAAAAAACCATTCCAAGCCTCTAAATCGGGCATTTTGAAGTAAGAATGCTAAAATAGACAACTCAACCCCTCTCTGGGTCAAATCTCATGTATCACATGCTCCTAAAACAATTAATAGTATCACATAAGGCTCCCACAGAGGCTAATCATTACAAATAAGCCCCACACAAGCGATGAAATAAAGTCTACAATTTCCAACATCTCAATCTCATACTATGGTCCCATCTATTAGTCTAGTTCATAAGAAAGATTAATTACCCAATCCAGTATAGAAGAAGGATAATCCAAAACTATATCGAAAGCCTAAACTTCACTCGAATAACTCTACCGGTACTTTCCTCTATCAACAGTCTCGGAAAGATCCCCAAATGGTCAAGAGGGTTCCAACAATTCCCTTTAACACCTCATATTTGGAAAGAAGGACAAATGCAATTTTTAGATGTTGTTTGTGTCTATGGGTCCCATATATGGACCGTAGAAGCTTTTACGGGTCGTATATAATAATTGTAGGAAGAGGGAAAGTGTTTTTTTCAAAACAAGCCCGGTACCATTGTACGGTTCACTAGGATTATCCGTACATCTTTGTACAAGTTATAGATAGGTCTCGTAGGTGACCCTAGACTTAGTGTAATTTTAAAGTTTAAAAGTTGGCTTAACGGTTGGTATGTTTGGTCCGTAGGAAGACCTACGAGTCGTACATAGGGTTCCCTTGAAAGTGAGTCACATTTGAAGTCCAAGTAACCTATCTATTGTTGACCAGTATGGGTCCATAGAAAAACCTACGGACCATAGATCCAAACCATATATGGAGGTCGAAAATTATTTTGAAAGAGGCTTTTGGGTATGCTACTAATTTTTTAACCCAATACTATGTCATTTTAGCTATTACCCTGATCCCTATATAAACGTTTTCAAGCCCCAATTAACTCATTTTTACTATTCATTCTCCTAAATCCTCTAAACTTGACCAAATTCATCCTCCCAATTTCTCTCACGTCTAAGGAAGAAGAAAAAGAGTTAGGGTTTTCAATCAAGTCTCCAATTTCTCCATTTTTATTGGGCTTAAAAGATCAAGTGTATTCACCCATGAAGTTCTTTCCTCTATGGGTCCCTAAGGATTTCAATTTCCCAATTCAATTTTCAATTGATCAAATTAGGGTTTCAATTAAATAAATGTCAGTTTCTTACAATTATAATTAATTATGATTAATTAAGTCTTGTAATGTATTATTTGATGTCAATCTATGCTATTTAGTTGAAATTGCATTTACCCATGCCTAAATTATGCTTTTCAGCCATAATTCTATGATGAACCTATGAACTATGAAGTTATGAATATATGCATGTTTTCATGAAGTTATTCAAAATGAATTGACGATGGTTTGAAAGGAAAGAATTGATGTTATTGTGAAAGAATTTCTCACTTACTATGATGATCATGATTGTGAAAGGTATTTCTCACAAATAAATTCACATTAGTGAAATGTTTTTTCATCTATGTTGAATTATGTTTAAGGAGCTATTCTATATTTTGATCTTGAAATATGTGGATCGGTATTTATCATTGCCTTTCCTATGTTAAAATGATATTTGACTTTTATCTATTCTGTTGGGATTTAGACTTAGCACCGAGAGGACTTTAAGGTGGAGGCTCAAATAGGGTAGTCTTTAGTAGCAACCTCTAGTCCCTAACTACGTGCCCCCGTAGGATTATCTTAAATGACCTAGCTAGTGGATCCACTTTAGCAAATGATGATATGTACGGATTCTACCTTGGCAAGTAGTTTCCCCTTCTTTCGCTATGAGGGATATACCAGATTCCATGATATAGCTCTCATGGTCTTCTTGTCGGTTAAAGCTAATATCCCACAAAATGACTAAGTTTTCTTCAAGGCTTTTCTTATGTGCTTTACGTTAATATATTTTACCACATTTTCATGATTTTCATGTCATCTCTTCTTTAAAGCTTTTAAATATTCCTTTATGATCATGCCTACTTATTTTAAGTTACTTATTTTATTATGCCTATGTTTATGCATATTGTCTCATACTTAATATATTTCATGTACTAATGCATACTTGTGCCTACAGTGTTTCACTAATGTAGCGTCCGACACTTCCATTCCCCATACTTGCGGCTAGTTGATTCGTTTGGGCATTCGAGGATTGGTGAGTCCTTATGACCCGAGAGCCAATAGTATTTTATTTCTTTCATGTCATTTCTATTTTTGACTTTGTATGTGATGTGTGTGTTACGTCCAATCACTTTCCTTATGATGTAATAGATGGTTTTGAGACTTATATTTAGACTTTCGCTTTTGTCAAACTCTTTGTATTAAATTCTACTTTTTAAACTCTTTTGTTTCTATAATCTTGTACGATGCATGCTAAGTGGCTTGTGTAGGGACTCTCTGGGTTTTCTACGCCATGCCACGTCTAGGGTGTACTTTGGGTCGTGACATACCCATAGTGTTATGGTCTAGAATAAGATCTAAGATCACCCCAGAAACTTTTAAAGATCAAAAAAAGGGTAGCATCAAAATTATGTTAGAAATTCATGTTCATCAAGAGAAAAAAAGTCTATGGGTGAAAACCCAAGTGAAAACGAGTCCAAAACGATGATCAAGTCGAGTGAAACCCAATTTTTTCATCTCTAAGGGGAAAAACTCAAAAAAATGTCTGTTGAAATGCAGTTCAAAACGAGGAATTTTGGAAAACCTTTGTCAAAATAAGTTTACCCAATAATAAAAGGACCTTAAATCCCAAAAATCAATGAAAATCCATTCCAAATCAATCTTCAAATCAACGATTTTTTTTTTCTATAATTTGAGGTTTAAAATCTCTAGTTTATGGATATAAATCATGAAGTTTGAAGAGATGTTCTTCGGAAACAAGTAAAAGAAGGCTAGAAATGCGTACTCAATGATTAAGAGAGAAAAAAGCATCAAATATCACCTTAGATGGACCTTTCTAGCTCCCAAATTGACAACAATACGAGATCGATTTGAATACATATTTAACTTAGCAATTTTATCGCTAAAACCTATTTTTCGTCGCTGCAACCTCTAAAACATCTTTTTGACCCTCGAAACCCTAAAAACATGAACCAATAGTGCAAATTCATCATTGAAATTGTTTTCTTAACCAATGAAATCGTCGAATTTCATTAAAAAAATTGTTATGACCGAAATACCCCCTCGGAACCCATTTAGGCCAAAAATTCAACTTTTTACCTAAACGCCCTAATCATAACCTAAGGTCTCGAGACTCTAACCGACCACCCTAATAAGTAAAAGTCGACGTTTTGGACTCAATACTACTAACAGAATCACCATTCAATGCTCGTATCTCATAATGTTTACCGAAATCAACTATTCCAATATAATTTAACTCAACTGACTGAATCCATCAAAATCTCTTCGAAACGCATTGGGGACAACACTAACCATTCCCCCAACATATACTAAGCATAAAAACATTAAGGGGAAGGGCAAAATGATTACTTCACATATAAAGGTAATTTCTTATTAAATGGGACATTACAAACCTAGGTTCAATAGGTTTAACTAAGGAAAATATTTAGGTAGGTATACAATATAGTAAAAAACAAATTGTAGGTTTAAACAAGAAAATGTCTTGATCACATCCAACAAATTCAAATTTTCATACACACAAGTCAAGTTCTAAATTATTTAACATGAACGAATACAAAAATGTTCACCACACATGGCACATTAATAGTTTCAAACATAGTTACCTAACTCTAATCTTTACAACTAAACACCTTGAATGCTAATGCATAAGCCTTAATTTTGTTTTGAAGTCTTTCATACCATTTTCATAACCAAAAAATAGTCGCATGTTTCAAACAATGCTCCAATCTTTCAAACATGATTCTCACCTTAATCAGATTTATATGCATTTTTCCTCGAGATCGGTGATTTAAGTTCAAAAAATAAATTAAATATTAAATTCTTATTCAAGAAAATGATTTTTTTTTATCCTTATTAAAACAAATAGTGTTTATCTTTATTCAAAAATAAAAATAAAAAGTTTTGCTCATTTACATTTCAAGCTTTGTAAGCTGCACACACCTCGTTCAAATCATAACGATGGGATACGTTGGTAGCCCTTTTTAAATTTGGTGATTTTTATTCAAAATACAAAGATTATTCATTTATTTTACCACACACAGTTGATTCTCATCACCTTAATGCGATACACATGCAGCCATTTCGGGTTGGTTATTCCTTAAAAGAATAAAATTTAAAATATAAACAAAAACTCCATCTTCGAATTAGTAGTGATCTAATTCTTGTTTAACATGCTATTTAGGTAACCTTTAATAGGTTCAATTGATTTCTTTCAAAAACAGAATGTAACACCCTAGAAATTTTTTCGAATTTAAACTCGAACCATCCTTCAATGTGAGTAGGATTTTACCAACAAGTTTAAAATTTCTTTAGTGTTAAGTTCACTAGATGTAGCACCTTGAGTTCCAAGAAGAACTAAAGAGAGTTCATTCAAGTCATTCCTAAGTTCCTTTAAGTTTTGGGTCGACTTCAAATTACCATAACTCTCAGTACAAGATTAGTTTGGTGGGCTAAAAGATATCTAATGAAAGGTATTTGAATTAACTTTACAACGCCACCGAGTTTGCTAAGTTTCAAGTTCGGATAAGTGAGATATCCCCTTTTGAATTCAGGCTGTCCAGTTAAGGAAAGTTACCCGAAAATAGTAAGGGGTATTTTGTTCTTTTCCTTACCAAATCATATTTAACTCGTTTTAGTAAGGTTTTAAGGGTCTAATCCTGTTAGGTTCAGTTTTATAATCCAAATATATGCCTAGGGTTTTAGTTGAGAGTTCAAGAACAGAAAAGAGGAGAAAAGAGGAGAGGATCAAGTGTTCTTCGAGAGTCTTGCGTTTTGTTGCGGATTTTCGCCATGGGTATAATCCCTAAGAGGTATGTAAGCTTCCATAGTGTTGGGTTAGATCACCCACATGTCAATCATGTTATTTTCAGCGAAATTTCATTCTTGAAGTTGAAAGATTAGAGTTCTTGATAGGTGTTCTTGAAGTTCATTCTAAATCTTGGTGTGTTGGGGTTTTGTTGATTTCTTGAGATGAAATTTAGTTATTTGAGTGTTGTTTTGAGCATATTAGAGTGTAATTATGTTAAGTAATTTAATCCAAGTGATTGGGGAAGAAACCGTTCGATTCTAGGTGAGTTAGGGTGAGAAAACGAGCAAAGAGAGTCGTCGAAGTTTTCTGGGTCGGGGCCTGGTGCCCCACGCCAGCCAGAGCTTCCCAACCACTTCTCTGAAGTTTAGGGGCTGGAGTCATGCGCCACTCAGAGCTCCAGGGTCACCTGCCCCCACTCGTTCTTCATCGTTTCGTCCGTTTGAGTTCTTTCAACAGGTACCTTTACTCCTCTTTGATTCTAAACACTCAACTACTTCTAAACACCTAGAAATCATTCATAACATGAATCATAACCTTGAATTCATAATTCAAATTCAAGGTAGAGTTAAAAGTTATGTTTTTAAACATATTATCTGAGTATTTTGGGAGTAGTATTAAGCACCGATATGGGGACGAGTTTAAGTTCAGATAACTCACGTCTCTATAAACCAAGTAGCCATCATGGGTAGAAAGAATCATACTTTTTAGATGATTCCTTAGTGATTTTTTGCATAGACTAATGGATCTACTTACTTAAGGTGTTCTATATGATGGCAAAATATAGGACAGTTCTGGCAGCGTGGGCAAGACGATATATCACCACTTAGGCTCATATTGGTGGTTGTCGGTTAGAGAACCTCCAACAGAAACTATATTACTTTATTATATAAGTAAAGTTGAGTTTGTTATTGCATTTTCTTTAACGAACTAAGTTGTTTTCCACTGTTTTACAAGCTTTCTATATATTGCATATGTTTTATTGCTTTATATTAAGTCAAGTTATTCATGAGTTGAGTAAAGCCAAGGTAACTGTTCCATTCAGATTCTTTTCAAGCCAATGTTGTGTTTAGCATTCCAACTCGCATACTCGTACATTCAATGTACTGATGCCAGTTGGCCTGCATCTTCTTATGATGCAGATACAGGTAACCAGGATCATCACCCAACGCCTCGTTGATCCAGTTGAGCACTCAGAGTCAGTTGGTGAGCCTCGTTGCATTCCGGAGGACTCCTTTTACTTTGCTATCAGTATTTCACTGTTAGGATGATCGGGGATCTTGTCCCGACATCCCTCTTTGTTTTAGAGGCTTCATAGACAGATAGTTATAGTTCTTTAGTCTTATTCATTTCAATTGTATACGTTTAAGACTTGAGTTGCCATTTTGGCTAAGACATTATTTCTTAAGTTATGCATGAGTTATATTTCTTATGTTTAAGTCTTCCACTAAGTAAGTAAGTCAGGCCAAGGGTTCGCTTAGGGCCAACAATGGTTCACGAGTGTCAATCCCTCCCAGGGTGTAGGCTTGGGGAGTGACAAACTTGGTATCAGAGCACAGAGTTAAGAGTCTTAGGGAATCTATGAAGCCGTGGTTGTAGAGTTCTAGTTATCGGTGTGAAGCACGCCACATCTATAATTAGGAGGTTGTAACACTTAGGAAAATTTCTCACTTATTTCATGCTCATTTCGTGCGTTAGAGTTTTATTTCTAAAAATCTTCTTTCTAACTCATGCTTACGCGTAACCGATTGTGAGTTGGACTATTTTGAGAGTGCTATCATGGGGCGTTTCTTTCCCCCGTGAGCTAAGAGAAGCAAATAGATGGTTGCCAACATGAGGAGCATGATGAGTTTATTCGTTGTTGGTTTGCCTCGTCTGTCAGATAAGGAAAGTTAGGCAGTCATGCTAGTAAGTGACATGGGCATAACAAGGCTGATGATCCATCTGCAATAAGTTGAAGAGGACAAGATGAGGGATAGGGAAGAGTTTAAGAACAAGAAAGTTAAAGCATCAGTGAATGAATCCGTTCAGCAAAGGAGTAATGCGAACCGGTCTTCTTTCCAACATAAGCAGAAGGGACCTGCTCCATTATCAGCTAGTGCACTTGCACCAAGGAACAAATGTGAGTACAATAGTCATAATTCTTAGAACTTCAGGGCTAGACCTGCACATTCACAAAGTAGTATGGCACAAGGGGGTACTAAGACTCCTACATGTGCTAAGTATGGTAGGACCCACTCAGGTATGTGTCGTGATGGCTCCACAGGTTGCTTTAAGTGTGGCTAGAATGGTCATTTTGTGAGAGAGTGTCCAAAGAACAAGCAGGATAACAATAATGGGGGCAATAGAGCCTAATTTTCTTTAGTTGCTCCACCAGACAGGGCTGCACCTAGGGAGCTACTTTCGGTACTAGCGGAGGAGTAAACCGTCTATATGTTATCACTAGTCGCCAAGAGCAACAGGATTCACCAGATGTTGCCATTGGTATGATCCAAGTCTTTAAATTTATTGTTTATGATTTGCTAGACCCAGGAGCTAGTTTATCCTAAGTAACTCTGTATGTTCCGATGAATTTTGATGTTATTCCTAAGCAACTTAGTGAACCGTTCAGCGTTTCTTCACTTGTTAGTATCTAGCAGAGAGAGTTTATCATGATTATCCCATTTTTGTCAATCACAAGAGTATCATGGCTGATTTAGTAGAGTTAGACATAGTAGATTTTGAAGTCATTCTTGGTATGGACTGGCTTCATGTCTGTTATACCTCAGTTGATTGTAGAACTTAAGTTGTCAAGTTTCAGTTTCCAAATGAGCCAGTCTTAGAGTGGAAAAGTAGTTCAGTAGTGCCTAAGGGTCATTTTATTTCGTACCTCAAGGTAAGGAAGTTAGTTTCTAAGGGGTGTGTCTATCACTTAGTCCAAGTTAATGACTCTAGTGTTAAGATACCTCTTATTCAGTCAGTTACAGTAGTAAGAGAGTTTCTAGAAGTTTTTCCAGATGATCTTCCTGGAGTCCCTCCTGAGAGAGAGATAGACTTCGATATGGACCTTCTTCTAGATACTTGTCCTATATCTATTCCGCCATATAGAATGGCTCCAACAAAGTTAAAAGAGTTAAAGGAGCAATTGAAAGATCTCATAGATAAGGGTTTTATTCGACCAAGTGTCTCACCTTGGGGCGTTCCAATCTTATTTGTGAGAAAGAAAGATGATTCCCTTAGGATGTGTATAGATTACTATCAAATGAACAAGGTTACCATCAAGAACAAGTATCCTCTTCCGAGAATTGATGATTTTTTTATCAGCTTCAAGGTGCTTCTTGTTTTTCTAAGATTGACCTCAGATCTAGCTACCATCAGTTGAAAGTAAGAGAGTGTGATATTCCCAAGACATCATTCAAGACTCGTTATGGTCATTTCGAGTTTCTGGTCACGTCATTTGGTTTAACTAATGCACATGCACCTTTCATGGACATTATGAACAGAGTATTCAAGCCTTATTTAGATATGTTTGTTATCGTTTTCATTGATGACATTCTAATCTATTCAAGGAATGAGAAAGATCGTGCTAGCCATCTCAAAATAGTTCTACAAACTTTGAAAGATAAGGAGTTATATGTTAAGTTCTCTAAATGCGAGTTTTGGCTTGAGTTTGTGGCGTTTTTGGGCCACATAGTTTCCGGTGGTGGAATTAGAGTTGATACCTAAAATATAGAGGTAGTGCAGAATTGGCCTAGATCCACCACATCTCCAACGGTTATTATGAGTTTCTTGGGTTTGGCTGGATATTATAGAAGGTTCGTAGAGGGGTTCTTATCTATTTCATCCCCTTTGACTAAGTTAACTCAGAAAACAGTGAAGTTTCAATTGTTTGAAGCTTGTGAGAAAAGATTTTAGGAATTGAAAAAGAGGTTGACTTCTGCCCCATTATTGACTAGGGCTGGGCATCGGACCAAAACGAACCAGTACCGGATCGGAACGGAACGGGACCGGTTGACCGGTACCGGGATGAACCGGATCGGGATTACCGTGATGAATATCCGTCCCGTCCCGTCCCACTATATATCGGGATGGTACCGGACCGGACCAGAACGGAACTGGAATGGGACGGGATGACACATATTTCAAAAAATAATATTTTTTTTTGTTATTTTGAATTTCAACTTCACGAAAATATGAATGCTTTTTTAGTTTTCTAAGTTTAAATTTTAATAGTTTTGAAATTTATAACGTAATTTTACTAAAGTTTATTTTAAAGATATTTTTTTTAACTATTACTTATTAAGTTTGTAAGTTAAGACTTAAGTTTAATAAAGTTTTTTTTAAAGAATAAATTTGAGCTTAAGTTTTCAAGATTTGAATCTTTTGAAGTTTATAAGTTATTACATATTAATATGTTATAAGTTATACTTATTAACTTGTAATTTAAATAACTTAAGTTTGTAATTTTAAAAAATTAAATAAAAAAAAAAGTATATAACAATGACACAAATTAAAAAAGATATCAATCCAATTTATTCAAATTTGTATTACAATTTACAACTATTAGCAGAGTGCCTAATTTACGCAGCCACCTTCTAGGAAGGGTTCTGTTTCAACTAAGCCTCGAATGTAATAGTGGTATAGTCCTACAAAGCCATTCTCTAACTCAGCTATAGATTGACCGTTATCAACTACTGGTCTTGGTAAATCTCGTTGACGATCTTGAAGTTTCATGCCGTCGTCACTACCATATCCAATGGTTGAATCTATGAAAAGTTCATATTGACTACTTAACTTTGGAAGTCCTAGATTTCTCCGCTCAGCATTTATCCAATCTCTAAACAACACCGATATCTCCAAACTGTCTTCTGCTAATGAATATATATGGTCTCCAATTTGAAATCTTGTCGCGCTAAAAGTGGCTTCCGAAGCTACTGATGATCCTTGAATTGCAAGCACGTCCTTCACCATTCTACTATGTTTTGGAAATTGAGTTCCACGAGCCCTCCACCAGTTCAGAATTTGTGGTATACCTTCCTCGTTTGTATCTGAACTCTGTTCAAGATATTTAACAAATTCACATTTATTAGAAGAATCAAGACCAAGTTTATGTTTCATTCTACCATGGGAACCTACTTGAGGCATAGACATTTGAAGATTTTCAACATTGTCTAAGGAACAATATTTATCATACATTTCTTTATCAAGTAATTTTATACTAGGGAAAAGCGTCAAAATTATCCCTCAATTTTGTTATATTAGTTGACTTTACCCCTGCCGTTAAAAACAAGTTATTTTTACCCCTGCCGTCAATAAACTTAACAAATATACCCCTCCTTGGATGGAAAGCCCCAAATCAATTAAAATTATCCAATTTTAACCCGACCCGACCCACTTAATAATATAACACATTTCTTTTACCCAAATCAACTTTATTTTCCTCACCACCACCATCAAAGCCACCACCCTCTCCGAGATCTCCTTCACCACCACCGCTGAAACCACCACCTCTCCATTTGAGCAAAGCACCCTCATCAATACCCAATTCCCCACTAGGCAAATCGATCCTAAGCAACTTAATTTCCTCAAAATTCTTCAAAAGTTGTGTAAGGGAGTGATGTGTAACAAAAACAAAATCAAATAAGTCAAAATATAATAAAAATGGAAAACTAGTAAAAGCGCATGGACGCACTTGTTGCTCACTTTGGAAGCTATACCATACAGGTTCCTTATTCTTTTGAGCTGCTATAAGTCCAGCATAGAAGAATTTATTCAGACCAAGACCAGCAGCAGTCATGTCCCGAACAATTACATACCTACAATGTTGGAAAAGAAGCCAATTAGATGACGGAGGAAAACAAAGATTATGAATCCAGCAGAAAATAAACCACATAACATCATGTTCGGAAAGATTGGATGAAATATGACACTGAAACATCAGCAATGAGCGCAGAGAAGTTGACTCTTGATAGGGCTGCTGACTTGGAGGAGGTAGAGTAGTGGGAGAGGTGGTGGTTTTGGCGGTGATGGTGAAGGAGATCTCGGAGAGGGTGGTGATGGGGAAAATAAAGTTGATTTGGGTAAAAGAAATGGGTTATATTATTAAGTGGGTCGGGTCGGGTTAAAATTGGATAATTTAAGTAAAATCGGATAATTTTAATTGATTTGGGGCTTTCCATCCAATGAGGGGTATATTTGTTAAGTTTATTGACGGCAGGGGTAAAATTAACTTGTTTTTAACGGCAGGGGTAAAGCCAACCAATAAAACAAAGTTGAAGGATAATTTTGACCCTTTTCCCTTTATACTATTTTGACATGTTTCCAAATCAGGTTCTTCATCTGGCTAAATATATAAATTTTGATAAATGCATTTAACTAAAGCTATTGCACCATATTCTTTATATTCAGGGTTGAAAAGAATTGCAGTTAAATAAATTTGAGGGATAGGAAAAAAATATTTCTTAAATTTTGAAATCATAGCTCCAATAGCATTTGCAAATAATTCATTTGTTTTATATTCAGCAAAGAGAGATGAAATCTCACATACATGTATTAAAATTTCAGAAATAGTAGGATAATACATTCCAGAAATTTTTTTAGTAGCATCATAAAGTGATTTAAAAAATATTCTAAGTTCATTTACTTCTTCCCAATCACTATCATTAAGTTTTGAATCAGAATAAGCATTATGAGAATTAAATTGCATAGTAATAGGTTATCTATATGCATAAGCAACTTCAAGCATATCATAAAAGGAATTTCATCTAGTTTTTACATGATTTGGAACTTTTTCTAAATGGAAATTGATATCCATTACAAAGCTCGATTAATTCTACTACTACTATGCATATTAAAAATAAAAAAACAAGCATTATCAATTTTTTCACAACTATTTTCAAATAATTTCACACCATCACTAACAACCAAATTTAATATATGCGCAGCACATCTAACATGAAAAACATATTTACTAATAAGACAAAGTCTAGGTTCTAGCATATTAATAGCATTTAAATTAGCAGAAGCATTATCTAAAGTAACACTAATGACTTTATCACAAATATCGAAAAAAATCTAAAATATCCAACACAGTAGTAGCAATATACATTCCAGTTTTTTTCTGTTGACAAATTTTATAACCGATAATTTTCTTTTGTAAATTCCAATTATAATCAATCCAATGCGCAGTAACAGTTAAATAATCATTACCATTAGGACTACGACCCATATCAGTCGTAACAACAACTTTACAATCCATTATTTCAAAATAGGTTCGCAAATATTGACAATGTTTTTCTTGAAATTTAAAAATATCTCTTTTTACCATGACTCTTGATAAACCAGTAAAACTAGGATTATATGTATCATGAATATATGCAATAAATCCCGGATGTTCTCCAAAACTAAAAGGTAAACCACAAACAACAACCATTTTAGCAAACTTTTCACGATCACGATCCTTATTATAGGTTCGATGTGTAAGAGGACCACTTGGGTTCAAAGTATTTAATCCACCTTGAGCCATATTTGACCCTCTAACTGATGCTCCAACGCTAGAATCTTCATTAACACCAAGAGAAGATAAATATACAAACCACTCTTTCTTATGTTTTAGAATCAAATGTCTTTTTAATCCCCCCGTTAAACCTCCACTCCCACCAGATATATATTTAAATTGTTTTTTTACAAATATTACATATACTAAAAGTTTTTTCATCATTCAAATAACAAAATTTCCACACATGTGATTTTCTAGTACGTTCTACCTTGGTCTTACCCCTAGTTGGAATAATAAGAGGACGATTAGTTCCAACCGGAGGATTATCCTCCTGAGGTGGAACTTCAGTACTATTGGGATCGAGACTAGTCGGTGTATCATCTAAATCTACTTCTTCATCTTCGTCAATTTCTACTTCTTCATTTTCTTGATAATTACCATAATGTCTTTCATGAAGCTCATGGGGAATTATAGGACTATCCAAATTAAATTCTATAGGACCGGGACTAGAAACACTAGTCCGTTTCATTCACATGCGTAAATTCATCCGTATTTATTCTAACAAGAGGAACTTTAGATTTAGAAGAACTAGAGCCTTTATTAGTTCTTATACACATATTTTTTACTTTTTCTACTACACCTATTTTACCTTTACCCTTTTTTTTGGAAGACTCCATGATATAAAATTATAAATTATAAAATAAGAAATTTAACAAGAACAAAAAAATATAATAAGAAAAACTTACAAATAATAAATACAAAAAATAAATATAAGATTAGAGAGTGGAACAAAGTTACCAAACGATTGTGTAAAGAACAAACGATTATAACCGAAAATTGAAAAATGAATATCGAAACTTGAAGTTTAAAGATGATTCCTCCTCCAAAATTCACCAAATGATTATTCAAATCTTCACAATTACAAAATAATATGATTGAAATTTGGAACTTGAAACTTGAAACTTTGAGAAAGATTGAGAATTGAGAGAAATTAATAATTGTTAATTGTTATTGTAAAAATATAAAGAGAAGGAGTATATATAGTTTTTAGAAATTGTAATTATGTGTTGGAAAATATTGTCGTTGAAATGGAGTTGGAGAATTGAGACGTTGAAATGGAGTCGTTAGGAGGGAAAGGGACTTGGGGCAGTGGGAAGGGGCCAGGTCGGTAGGCAGCAGACATCTTTTCAGAAAAAACAGCCACCTGGCCGCCTGGGACAGAGGGAAAGTCTCTTTTCAAAGGAGTAAAGTCAAAACTCAAACGCTTTTCAGCCTTTTATTTTTTTATTTATTAATATATAAATTATAAAATATAAATTAATTAATAAAAAATATTATTAACCGAATTACCGGACCGGACCGAAACTGAAATTTACCGGGATCAACAGTGCCGGGATTACCGGAATGAATATTCGGTTTCGCCCCATCCCGAGTACTGGTTTATGGTGTCCCGTTCCGTCCCATAGACTATCGAACCGGTACCGGTACATCCCGATCCGATGCCCAGACTTAGTATTGACCTTACCAGAAGGTACTCAAGGTTTTGTGGTGTGCTATGATGTATCTAGAGTTGGTTTGGATTGCGTGTTAATGCAGAATGGCAAAGTTATAGCTTATGCCTCTAGACAGTTGAAAGTTCATGAGAAGAACTACCCAACCCATGACTTAGAGTTGGCTGCCATAGTATTTTCTTTGAAGATATGTCATCATTATTTGTATGGTGTTCATGTTGATGTATTCACTGATCACAAGAGTCTTCAGTATGTGTTTACTCAGAAAGAGCTTAATCTCAGACAAAGGCGGCGGTTAGAATTACTCAAGGATTATGACATGAGTATTATTTACCACCCAGGTAAGGCTAATGTTATTACTAATGCTTTAAGAAGGTTGTCTATGGGTACTACCGCCCATGTTGAGGGAGAAAATAGAGAGTTAGCGAAAGATGTACATAGACTTCAACGCTTAGGAGTCCGACTGATGGATTCCACAGAAAGAGGAGTAGTGGTGATGAATGGGGCTGAATCATCATTAGTGTTAGAAGTAAAAGGGAAGCATGCAAGACCAAGATCCAATTTTGCTTGAATTGAAGGAAAACGTTCATAAGCAAAAATAATTGGCTTTTGAACAAGGGGAGATGGTGTATTGAGGTATCAAGGTAGGTTGTGTGTACCAAGGGTGGATGAACTCCAAGAAAGGATCATGGAAGAAGCTCATAACTCCAGATATTCCATTCATCTGGATTCCACAAAGATGTATCGCGATTTGAGAGAAGTTTATTAGTGGAGTAGTATGAAGAAAGGCATTGCAGAATTTGTTGCTAAGTGCCCAAATTGCCAACAAGTTAAAGTAGAGCATCACATGCCTGGTGGTATGACTCAGAATATAGAACTTCCGAAATGGAAGTGGGAGATGATTAATATGGATTTCATCACATGTTTACACAGTTTTGGAAGCCATTCCAAAAAGGCTTGGGTTCAAAGGTGAACTTAAGTACTGCTTTTCATCCTCGGATAGATGGGCAAGCAGAGCGCACTATTCAGACCTTAGAGTATATGTTGAGGGATAGTGTGATTGATTTCAAGGATAATTGGGATGATCACCTACCCCTTATTGAATTTGCTTACAACAATAGTTACCACTCTAGCATCCAATTGGCTCCTTATGAAGCTCTTTATGGGAGAAGATGCAAATCTCATATGAGATGGTTTGAAGTTGGTGAAGCTGGGTTGATAGGACCTGATTTAGTTCATCAAGCTATGGAGAAGGTGAAAGTGATTCAAGAGAAGTTGAAAATGGCGCAGAGTCGTCAGAAATCCTACACTGATGTTATGAGAAGGGAGTTAGAATTTGAAGTAGATGATTGGGTGTATTTGAAAGTTTCACCCATGAAAGGTGTTATGAGATTTGGTAGGAAGGGGAAGCTTAGTCCCCGGTATATTGGCCCTTACAGAATACCAAAAAGGGTAGGTAAGGTAGCTTATAAGTTGGAGCTACCACAAGAGTTAGCAGCGGTTCATCCGGTATTTTCACATCTCCATGTTGAAGAAGTGCATAGGCGATCCTTCATTGATCATACGAACCGAAGATATTGGGATCAAGGATAGCTTGTCTTATGAGGAGATTCCTGTTCAAATTCTAGATCGCCAAGTTTACAAGTTGAGAACAAAAGAGGTAGCATCAGTCAAAGTTCTTTAGAGGAATCAATTTGTTGAGGAAGCTACTTAGGAAGCTGAGGAGGACATGAAGAAGAGATATCCACATCTCTTCGAGTCCGGAGAAGTTCCAAATTAAGGTACTAATCCTTTTCTTGGTACTTATTTATAAGTTGGCATTTGTTTTTGCATTTGCTTGTTGGGCGTTTGAACTGAATGGTTGATGTTACACCCTTAACCTAGTAAGAGTAATCTCATTCGAGGACGAATGTTCCCAAAGGGGAGATATTGTAACATCTTGCAAATTGAAATAACTAGGAAGAAGTCAAGAATTGGAAATGGTGATTTTTGGAAATAATAAAAATCTGGATTTTTGTTTAAGTTAAGTTAAGAATGGGTTTTGGCGAACTTAAAATGACCATAACTCCTAGCTCAGGATGAGTTAGGTGTGTTTCCAGATATCGTAGGAAATATCTTGGAATAGTCTTTCCAACTCCGCTGAGTTTGCTTGATTCCGAGTTCGTATGAGTGAGTTATTCCCATTGGAAGTTGGGTTGTTCGAATAAGGAAAGTCCAATCCGGATTTTGGAAGGGTAGTTTGGTCTTTTCTATACCCAACTTAATTAATTCGTTTTTGGTACTTATCTAAGGGTCTAAACTGAAATTGGTCAGTTTACGCTTTTGAAATTAGAGTTAAGGTTTTTGGAGAAAGAACGCAAGAGGAGAAGAAAGGAGAAAAGAGCCAAGATCATCGTTCGTAAGGATTTAGCTTGTGGATTTCATCAAGGGGTGGTCCCTACGAGGTATGTGAGATCATATAGAGTTGGGTTAGTTCACTCACGCACCAAGTATGGTTCAATTCAGCAAAGTTATATTTATTTGAAAGTAAATCCTTTGAGTTCTTAATGAAATTTGTTTGAATTCTTGTGGGTTGTGTTGTTGAAGTTTTCTTGAGATTTGATTTATGTTTTCGGCTGTAATTTCGAGTTTAATCTGGTATATATTGAAGGTAAAATCAATTTTAAGTGTTTGGGGAAAGAACTAAGATGAAATAGAGGGTTTAGCGTTGAAAAACGAGCAAGAAAAATCAGAAATTTTCTAGGCAAGGGCTTGGGGAGCCGCGAGCACCCCACTTCAGAGTCTGAAGTTTGGGCTCTGAGGCGACGCGCCAGCCAGAGCACCACAACTTCAGCTCTGAAGTTTGTGCTCCGGCGCCCCGCGCCTCTCAGAGTGCCAGAGAAGCCAATTTTTCCCATTTCTTCCCCAACTTTTCGTACTAGTTTCTTAGCAACATACCTATGTTTTCTAATTGATTCCAACACTCTTAGGTACGTCTTAACATCATGAAATCATCCATAAGCATGAGATCATGAACCTTGAATCCATTATTCAATTCAAGGAAAGTTAAGAGTCAAGTCTAGAAGTTAAGAAGCAAGTCAAGAGAAGTTCATAAAGTTTTCAAAAGTCTTTCACAAACGTTTTAACTTTGTTTTAAGACTTAAGTTCTAAGTTAAGCAAAGAGTAAAGAGTTGAGTTCATTTATCTAAAACCTATAAGGGAACTAAGTATTCCCAAGAGTTCAAAATGTTTTCACATTTGAACAAGAAAGGGAAACACCAATTTCCAAGAGAGCTTTTAAGCTAAAGTTTTGAGTAATTATCTCAAACCAAAGAAAGGAGTTTTGTTTTAAAACATATATGTTAATTATATTTTGGGAGTAGTATTGAGAACCGATATGGGGATGCGAGTTCATATTAACTCAAGTCTCCTTAAACCATGTAGCCATCATGGGTAGTAAATGATCATACTTTTTAGATGACTCCTTAAATGATTTTTAGCATAGACTAGTGGATCCACTTAGTTAAGGCGTTCTATATGACGGCAAAATATATGACAGTTCTGGCAGCGTAGGCAAGACGACGTATCACCACTTGGGCTCATAGTGGTGGTTATCGGTTAGAGAAACCCCCACAGACACTATATTACTTTATTATATGAGTAAAGTTGAGTTTGTTATTGCATTTTCTTTAACGAAATAAGTTGTTTTCCACTGTTTTACAAGCTTTCTATATATTGTATATGTTTTATAGCTTTCTATTGAGTCAAGTTATTCAGGAGTTGAGTAAAGCCAAGGTAAGTATTCCTTTTAGATTCTTTTCAAACCTATGTTGTGTTTAGCATTCCAACTCGCATACTCGTACATTCAATGTACTGATGCCAGATGGCCTGCATCTTCTTATGATGCAGACGCAGGTAACCATGATCATCACCCAACGCCTCGTTGATCCAGTTGAGCACTCAGAGTCAGTTGGTGAGCCTCATTGCATTCCGAAGGACTCCTTTTACTTTGCTTTCAGTATTTCATTGTTAGGATGATCAGGGGTCTTGTCCCGACATTCCTCTTTGTTTTAGAGGCTTCATAGACAGATAGTTATAGTTCTTTAGTATTATTCATTTCAGTTGTATACGTTTAAGACTTGAGTTGTCATTTTGGCTAAGACATTATTTCTTAAGTTATGCATGAGTTATATTTCTTATGTTTAAGTCTTCCGCTGAGTAAGTAAGCCAGGTCAAAGGTTCGCTTGGGGCTAGCAATAGTTCTCGAGTGCAGTCCCGCCCAAGATATAGGCTCGGGGGTGACAGTTCCAGACTCAATACTACTGACAGAATCACCATCTAATGCTCAAATCTCATAATATTTACCAAAATCAACTATTCCAATATAATTCAACTCAATGGCTCAAAGCCAATAAAATCTCACCCCGAACACATCGGGGACAATACTAACGATTCCCGCAACATATACTAAGCATAAAAATATTAAGGCAAAGGGCAAAAAGGTCAATTCACACATAAAAGTAATTTCTTATTAAATTGGACATTACAAGCCTATAGGCTCAATAAGGTTAACTAAGAAAAATATTTAGGTAGGCATACAGTGTAGTAAAAAAAATTGTAGGTTAAAACAAGACAATGTCTTGATCGCATCCAACAAGTTCAAATTTCCATACACACAAGGCAAGTTCTTGATGTTTTAACATGAACGAATACACAAATGCTCACCGCAGATGGCACATTAATAGTTTCAAACATAGTTACCTAACTCTAATCTTTACAACTGAACACCTTGAATGCTATGGATTATTAAACCTTAATTTTGTTTTAAAAGTCTATCATACCATTTTCACAACAACAAAAATAGTCACATTTTTTATACAATGATCCAATCTTTTGAAAAAAAATACTATTGAATCTGGAGAAACAACGCAAACCTGATTCTCACCTTAATCAAATTTATAGGCATGTTTTCTCGAGCTCAGTGATTTAAGTTCAAAAAATTAAAAAAAAAAAATTAAATTCTTATTCAACAAAATGAAAAAGTTTTTATCCTCATTAAAAAACAATGTTTATCCTTATTCAAAAATAAAAAAGATAAAGTTTTATTACTTCGCATTTCAAGCTTTGTAATCTGCACACGATACGTAGGTATCCCTTTTCAAGTTTGGTGATTTTTATTCAAAATACAAAGTTTGTTTATTTATTTTACTACGCACACTTGATTCTCATCACCTCGATGAGATACACAAACAACCCTTTTGGGTTGGTTATTCGATTAAAAAATAAACGAAAACTCCATCTTTGAATTAGGAGTGATCTAATTCATGTTTAACATGCTATTTAGGTAACCTTTAATAGGTTCGATTGATTTCTTTCAAAAATAAAGTTTTGTTAATTCACATTTCAAGCATTGTAAGTTGCACACACCTCGTTCTCGTCATAACAATGAGATACGTTGGTAGCCCTTTTTAAATTTGGTGATTTTTATCCAAAATACAAAGATTATTCATTTATTTTACTATGCACAGTTGATTCTCATCACCTTAATGGATACACATGCACCCCTTTCGGGTTGGTTATTCCTTAAAACAATAAAATTTAAAATATAAAAGAAAACTCCATCTTTGTGATCTAATTCATGATTAACATGCTATTTAGGTGACCTTTAATAGGTTCGATTGATTTCATTCAAAAACACGAAAGAGAAAGGAAACACGAAAAATAATAGAATAAGGAAAGTGTTAAAATGAATTCAACTAAAACACGAGATGAAACATGAAAGAATTCTGTAATCCCAAAACATATCCGGTGAAATGCTACTAATTAGATTTAGGGAGGGTAGAGTGTATGCAAACCCTACCACTACCTCGTGGAGAAAAAAAAGTTGTAATCACAATTTACTAATAGTAATATTATTTTGTAGAGCATTGATCACAATTTCTAAGTATTCAAATTTAAATTTAATAGTTTCTCCAAAATTAATTAACTTATCAATAGTTACTTTAATATTTTTAGAAATAAAAATGTACTACTTAAATCAAGTTAAAATTAAAACACGATATTCAGGTAAACATGCCTTATCAAATATGAGTGAGTGGGTTATATTTTTATTTTAAAAATACTTATTTAAAAATTTAACGATTTTAGTTCTTTAAAGGTGGAACCAACATTACTGTCAAGTTCAACTATATTTGATTAAGGCATGAGGTGTCTCTCTAATACCCACTTCTTATTTAATTTGATTCAAATAGAAAAGATACAAATATAGAAAAGACATAAATTACTTGTAATTAACAATTTAAAGGTGATAAATAAATAATAAGTATTTTAAGAAATGTTTGTTTCTTTCATAATCTAAGATAAGTTAGTAGATCTGGGGATTCCTTTATTCTAGAGATATTAAAGATACTACAATATTAATATCGTAAGACAAATTCTATATACTATAATATGGGCACACAAATAGGTCAATTAACATATCAATGAGTGCAATCCTCCTTTGTGGATGCATCTAAAAACCTATATATAGCCAAATGGAAAACCATAAGAATATAAACTTTTCATTTGCTCTAAACACATATTTTGTCTAAGCTTCTTGCATCTGCAGAAAAATGGCTCAGCATTACTACATGTCCTCCATCTTATTGCTTGCATTTATCTACTTTATGCATGACCATATGATAACTACTACAAGTGCATGTCACATTCTACATACCCCTAGTTTCTCAAAGCTAGAGACACCTAGTTTCTCAAAGCCTGAGACCCCCAATTTCTCAAATCCCCAAGCCCCTTCTTTCTCTAAGCCACAGAGCCTTAGTTTCTCAAAACCCAATACTCCTACTTTCTCAAAGCCCGAGACCCCTCAAAGCCCGAAACCCCTAGTTTCTCAAAGCTTAAGACCCCTACCTTCTCAACACCCGAGACCCCTTCTTTCTCAAAACCAGAGACCCCTAGTTTCTCAAAGCCCGAAACCCCTAGTTTTTCAAAGCCGGAGACCCCTTCTTTCTCAAAGCCCGAAACCCCTAGTTTTTCAAAGCCTGAGACCCCTAGTTTCTCTATGCCCGAGACCCCTAGTTTCACAAAGCCTAAGACACCTAGTTTCTCAAAGCCCGATACTCCTAGTTTTTCAAAGCTTGAGACCCCTTCTTTCTCAAAGTCCCAAACCCCTAGTTCCTCAAAGCCGAAGACCCTTTTTTTCTTAAAGCCCGAGACCCCTTCTTTCTCAAAACCCGAGATCCCTTCTTTCACAAATCCCGAGACCCATAGTTTCTCAAATCCCGAGACTCCTAGTTTTTCAAAGCCCAAGACCCCCCCGTCTTTCTCAAAGTCTGAGACCCCTAGCTTTTCAAAGCCCCAAACCCCTAGCTTTTCAAAGTCCCAATCCCCTTCTATCTCAAATCCCTAGACCCTGCTTTCTCAAAGCCTGAGATCCCTACTGTGTCAAAGTTAAAAATTCCAAAACTTTCTAAACCAATTTTGTAAACTTCTTTGTGATTAACTATGGCATTTGTCATGTGCCATGACTAGTGCTGGCTAATGGACAAGTTATATCACATATGGGTGAATCGAAAATATATTAGATGTGAGTGGATAAAATGTTCGACTCGTTGTTATTTAATGCGAATAAAGAAATGGGTTGAATGATGGATAATAGTATAATCCACATTTTATCTACTTATATATTGTACAAGAATGAAATTTGCTATCAAATAAAATGAGTCACTTTCTTTTTCAGCTTTTATTTTGATAATTTAGCTTAAGTTGATTTTCCTCATAACTATCTTTGATGTTTGCTTCTTTTTTAGGTATGTATAGATGTGACAGTTTCTAATTTTGGTACATAGTTGTTGATAATATAATTGTAGATGCTAAAATTGAAGTAAACTAGAAAATAAGTTACATTATATATTTTCTAATTATTTGGTATTAACTTACTTTGAAAGACAATAATAAGCGCAAACAATGGCCAAAATAACTGGAGGAAATCACCTTAAACGGACCTTTCTAGCTCCCAAAATGTCAAAAATAAGAAATGGTTTCGAATATGTATTTAACACAACGATTTGGTTGCTAAAACTCACTTTCCGTCACTAAAATTGTGCTTCAACAACCTTTAAAACATCTTTTTGACCCTCGAATCTCATTTGAAACCCTATCAACATGAACCAATAGTGCAAAGTCATCATTAAACATGCTTTCTGAACCAATAAAATCGTCGAATTTCATTAAAAAATGTTATGACCAAAATACCCCCTCTGAACCCATTTAGGCCAAAAATTCAACTTTTTACCTAAATCCCTAATCACAACCTAAGGTCTCAAGACTCTAACTTTCCACCCTAATAAGCCAAACTCAATGTTACGGACTCAATACTACTGAAAGAATCACCATCTATTGCTCGGATCTCATAATGTTGACCAAATTCAACTATTCCAATATAATTCAACTCAATGGCTCAAATCCAACAAAGTCTCACCCGAATGCATCGGGGACAATACTAACCATTCCCGGAACATATACTAGCAAAAAAACATTTGGGGAAGGGCGAAATGGTCAATTCACACATAACAATAATTTCTTATTAAATGGGACATTACAAGCCTATAGGCTCAATAGGGTTAACTAAGAAAAATATTTAGGTAGGTATACAATGTAGTAAAAAATTGTAGGTTAAAACAAGAAAAATGCCTTGATCGCATCCAACAAGTTCAATTTTCATACACACAAGGAAAGTTCTAGATGTTGTAACATGAACGAATACACAAATGCTCACCGCACATGGCACATTAATAGTTCCAAACATAGTTACCTAACTCTAATATTTACAACTGAACACCTTGAATGCTATGCATTATTAAGCCTTAATTTTGTTTTAAAAGTCTACCATACCATTTTCACAACAACAAAAATAGTCACATTTTTCAAACAATGCTCCGATCTTTCCAAAAAAAAATTACTATTGAATCTGAAGAAAAAACGCAAACCTGATTCTCACCTTAATCATATTTATAGGCATGTTTTCTCGAGTTTGGTAATTTAAGTTCAAAAAATTAAAAAAAATATTAAATTCTTATTCAACAAAATGAAAAAGTTTTCATCCTCATTAAAAAACAGTGTTTACCGTAATTTAAAAAAATAAAACTATAAAGTTTTATTAATTCGCATTTCAAGATTTGTAAGTTGCACACCATACGTAGGTATCCCTTTTCAAGTTTGGCGATTTTATTCAAAATACAAAGTTTGTTTATTTGTTTTTCTACGCACACTTGATTCTCATCACCTCGATGAGATACACAAACAAGCCTTTGGGTTGGTTAATCGTTTAAAAAATAAAAGAAAACTCCATCTTTGAATTAGTTGTGATCTAATTTATGTTTAACATGCTATTTAGGTAACCTTTAATAGGTTCGATTGATTTCTTTCAAAAAGTTGAAAGAGAATGGAAACACGAAAAACAATAGAATAAGGAAAATGTTAAAATGAATTCAACTAAAATACGAGATGAAACATGAAAGAATTTTGAAATCCCAATACATATCTAGTGAAATACCACTAACAAGATTTGAGGAGGGTGGAGTGTATGTAGACCCTACCACTACCTCGTGGAGAACGAGAAGTTGTAATCGCAGTTTACTAATAATAATATTATTTTGTAGAGCATTGATAAATTAAAACACGATATTCAGTTAAACATGCCTTACCAAATATGAGTTAGTGGGTTATATTTTTATTTTAAAAATATTTAGTTAAAAATTTAATGATTTTAGTTCTTACAAGCAGGAACCAACATTACTGTCAAGTTCAACTATATTTGATTAAGGCATGAGGTGTCTCTCTAATACCCAATTCTTATTTAATTTGATTCAAATAGAAAAGAAATAAATATAAAAAAGACATAAATTACTTTGTGATTATCAATTTAAAGGTGATTAATAAATACTAAGTATATTAACAAATATTTGTTTCCTTCATAATCTAAGATGAGTTAGCAGATCTAGGATTCCTTTATTCTAGAGATATTCAAGATACTACAATTTTAATATGGTAAGACTAATTCTAGATACTACAATTTTAATATGGTAAGACTAATTCTAGATACTACAATTTTAATATGGTAAGACTAATTCTAGATACTATAATATTGGCATGCAAATAGATCAACTAACATATCAATGAGTGAAATCCTCCTTTATGGATGCATCTAAAAACCTATATATAGCCAAATGGAAAATAATTAGAATATAAAAATTTCATTTGCTCTATACAAATATTTTATCTAAGCTTCTTGCATCTGCAGAAAAATGACTCTCCATTACAACTTCTCCTCAATTTTATTGCTTGCATTTATCTACTTTATGCATGACCACATGATAACTACTACAACTGCACGTCACATTCTACAAACCCCTAGTTTCTCAAAGTTAGAGACACCTAGTTTCTCAAAGTTAGAGACACCTAGTTTCTCAAAGCCTGCAACCCCTAGTTTCTCAAAGCCTGCGACCCCTAGTTTTTCAAAGCCTGCGACCCCTAGTTTTTCAAAGACTGAGACCCCTAGTTTCTCAAATCCCCAAGCCCCTTCTTTCTCAAAGCCCCAGGCCCCTAGTTTCTCAAAAACCAATACTCATGTTTTCTCAAAATCCGAGACCCCTTGTTTCTCAAAGCCCGAAACCCCTTCTTTCTCAAAGCCTGTAACGCCTAGTTTTTCAAATCCCAAGACCCCTTCTTTCTCAAAACCTGAGACCCCTTCTTTCTCAAAGCCTGCAACCCCTAGTATCTCAAAGCCCTAGACCCCTTCTTTCTCAAAGCACCAAACCCCTAGCTTCTCAAAATCCAAAACACCTGCTTACTCAAATCCCGATACCCTTAGTTTCTCAAAGCCCAAAATCCCTAGTTTCTCAAAGCCCGAGACCTCTAGTTTTTCAAAGCCCGAAACCCCTTCTTTATCAAAGCCCCAAACCCCTAGTTTCTCAAACTCCGAGACCCCTTCTTTCTCAAAGCCAGAGACACCTTCTTCCTCAAAGCCCTAGACCCCTAGTTTCTCAAAGCCCGAGACCACTTCTTTCTCAAAGCCCGAGACCCCTAGTTTCTCAAAGTCTAAGACCCCTAGTTTTTCAAATCCCGAGACCCCTAGTTTCTCAAAGTCCTAAACCTCTATCTTTTCAAAGCCCCAAACCCTAGCTTTTCAAATCCCCAGACCCAAGCTTCTCAATGCCCCAAACCCTTTCTATCTCAAATCCCTAGACCCTTTTTTTCTCAAAGCCTGAGATCCCTACTTGTCAATCTCAAAAATTCCAATATATTCTAAAACAATATTGTAAACTTCTTCGTGAGTAACTATGGTATTTTTCAGGTGCCATGACTAGTGTTGGCTAATGAAAGGGTGAATCGAAAATATATTAGATGTGAATGGATAAAATATTCGACTCGTTGTTATTTCATGCAAATAAAAAAATGGGTTGAATGATGGATAATATTATAATCCACATATTATCTATTTACATATTGTACAAGATTGAAATTTGCCATCAAATAAATGAGTCACTTTCTTTTTCAGCTTTTATTTTGATAATTTAGCTTACGTTGATTTTCCTCGTGACTATCTTTGATATTTGCTTCTTGTTTTAGTCATGCGCTAATGCGATAGTTTCTAATTTTGGTACAAAGTTTTTGATAAAAAAAAATTGTAGATGCTAAAATTGAAGTAAACTTGAAAATAAGTTACATTATTATGTATACTCATATAATTTGGTATTAAGTTACTTTGAAAGAAAATAATAAGCGCAAACAATGACCAAAAAAACAAGAGGAATTTTGAGTTTTATATATTTTTCTTTGAAAAATTGAATGTACACATGAGAAAAAGGAAATTCGTAAAATAATCTAAGTATTTGCTTTACTTTTAATATAATGTGCAAAGAATATTTTGTTTGAAAGGTAGAAGGACATTTGCACATTTCGTGTTAGTTCACGAGCAATAACAAGGACTTTTGGGTTGTCATTTGATTAAGGGAAAAGGGTCTGAAAAATACTCTAAGTTTCTAACTTTGGTTGAAATTATTGTTATGATATCAAACTTTATGAAGGACCTTTTACCCCCCATACACTATTTAATAATGTATTTTAAATGTATATATGTGCCCACGTGGACACCTTACTATTTATAATTATGCAATATTTATGATGTCCACGTGGCACATATATACCTTTAAAATACACTATTAAATAGTGCAGGGATAAAAGGTCATTTCCAAAGTTTGATATTGTTATAACAATTTCGATCAAAGTTCAGATATATTTCAGACCTTTTTCCCTTTGATTAATGAATTATTGACATGTTCTTTTATCATTGATTGATCTTTTTGTTAAAAATCCAGATTGGTTCTCCAACCCATTTTTTAAATGAACAAAAAGCTTATCCAATTTTCCAGCATTAATAGTGGCACGTTTTTGGTTGGCACAAAATATATCAAATACTCCTTGCGAGGATAAAATAATTTATTTTCAGTATTTGATCTCGAATGTCCTATGATTCTCAATTTATTAAGTCTTACCTATATGTACATTTTTTATGGTGTATTAAAGTTATTATCCATGTGTCTTTTTGGAATTACTTTGTGAAGAACACAAACTCAAACACAGTTTGCAGACCACTGAATTTTGTTTTACTAGTAAAAGAGTGTAATCAGACGAACAACACACAGTATAAAATCGTAACTTGTCACAGAGTTGTTCCAATACTTTTTAGTGAAGAAATCTTCACAAAAATCTTCACTGAAACTTTTAAAAAATTATTGAAGGTAGTATATTTTTCTCGTTCTTGTTTGTTTTTTCGAACGCAAAAGTTCTTGCTTACTTAACAGACACAAGACACCGATTCAAGTTGTGACCTAACCATTGTGTCTTTTTACCATTTAATAAATTGAATACTTAATAATTATATATATTTTTAATATGAACTCAGGTTTACCCACATAAATGATCCAAATCTAATTACTTCATCTTCCACTCACACGTGGTGGGTCTATACTCATTCCTATTATGTAAGTTCCTTAATTGACTACTAAACAATATGACTGTGCACATCTCGAGAGCTTTATTGTTATACATATGTTAGGAATATATAATATCTCTATCAATGAAATGTAGAGTAGATTCTAGTATGTAAACCCAAGATCATTTCTCATATTCATATTTTTCACAATTAATGTCACCCAAACTACACCCTTAATAGAGGTTAAATAGTCGATGTCAATATATAATATCCCAACTAGATTGAGGTCGAAACCCACAGAGAGTGTGGAGATAGATCTTTATAATTTGCTATTGAAATTCAAATTAGTAACTATTATTGGAGATGGGGTTTCAAATGGGAAACTGTTAACTACTTTAAACTACTTAGATTGTAATCAAGAATTAAAGATGAAGTAGGGTTACAACTCTAAGATATTGAAAGTCTAATAAATAATTTACTATCAACTCATTCAGATGTGTTCAGAGTGCAAAGTTGGAGAATGTATGTCTCCTAAAGCCTCGTGGCCCAATTAAAAGAATATCAGTGTATGTCCTTTCCAGTACTTTGGTGCCGAATTAATTTTATTCGTTTATAAAATATCTCAAGTTAACTATCATATTTCTAGATCAAGCCAATATATTAAGATTGGTGGATTTGTATCCCTATTAATGATATTTTTTCCTAATCTTAACATATTTTGTCAAGCAAGTCAGTATGTGAGAGAGTTCATTATACTGCATCTATTCAAAACAATATTTACAAAAGAATCTTAATACACAATGATAACCCCTTTATGATTGAGGTCCAACACATAGCAGGCACCCTCATTTTGCAGACTCCACTTGTATAGTCTATTTGGATATGTTATTTTTTGGGAAACTTCACTTGATATCCATTCCATCTTTTGGGTCTTTCCTTGGACTGAAATCAACCTAGTCATATATATTAGCTCATCACAATAAATATTCAATAAATACATGGATATTCACAGGAGATAGCACTTAGAACATAGCTAAATTATGGGTAAAATAAAGTGATTAGATGCGTAAATACACCTCAGATCACCACCACACAGCTAGAGTTGTTGTTTGTCCTCGAAGAACTTATCATATCCTCTATAGACCCAATGCTTTATCAGTGCTAATTAGACAAGGTTACTCACAAGTCTGATTGGCATATACAGTTTAATCATGATTTAAAATTTACTCATTCAAGCAGACTCTATCAAACTCAGAGACTTCTAGTGCAAACATTATAACTTCTATATAAAGAATTAAGTTATTCATTAAGTAGCCAGTTCTAACTTCCAAGTGAGGGGTGACCTCACTGTCAAATAATTTCTCTTTGTCACGCCCCGAGCCTACACCCTGGATGTGGCCGGCACACGAGAACCATTGCTGGCTCCAAGCGAACCCTTGGCCTGGCTCAACTCTCAGCGGAAGACTTAGTCAAAAGATAAACTTTATTTAAAGTCTTAAAATGAATAACTCATAATTGTGTTAAAACATTCACTGGCCAAAAGACACAACTCAAGTCTAGAACATTAACAAAAGAAAACGAAACAGACTTCTCAATACTCTACTATCTATGAAGCCTCTACTAACTGAGATGGACGTCGGGACAACCCCACGACATCCTAATAAACAAACTAAAATGCAAACTCAATGTGAAATCCTCCGAAAAGCAAGGAGGTTCACCAAATCTAGCTGGAACTCAACTAGATCAACGAAGCGTTGGTTGATGATCTTGGTTACGTGTATCTGGATCATCAAAGATACAGGCTGTAACACCTCGGATCTCAAAATGAAGAAAAATCCTAGTTTTTAGAAAATTGGTGTCAGTACCGACGGAACCACCCACGGACCGTATGTGGGACCACAGACCGTAAGTGTGGTTCCGTCTTTAAGGCCCAAATATTTATAGTCTCTTATCCCACCCACGATCGACCAGTACGGTCTGTGGTTGGACCTACGGACCGTAGATCGATCGTAGGTGCGGGTCGACAGCCAGTTAAAGGGAAATTGTTGTTGGGTCAACTTCAAATGGTCATAAACCTTATCACAAAAGGACTTAGGTAGCCCATGACCCCACCAAATGATAGATAATTGAATCCTCTTTCCAATGCCACCGAGTTTGCTAAAATCCCATCTCCGAGTAAAAAGTTATGCTCGTTTTAGTGCAGCCCTATCATGAAGACTTGACCGACGACCCCACCTAGGGTTGGTAGGTTGACCTACGGCCAGTAGGTCCCTCCGTGGGTGGACTTTGATAGCTTTTAAGTGTGGGTCATTTAGGTCTTTTTCTATGCGTTGGGCACTTAAACTTCATCGTTTTATGCCTAAACTATGTTGTTTTACTCATTAAGCCTAATAACTTAGTCAGACATACCCAGAACCTTTATTCATCAAAATCATTCAAACTTGGAGCAAAAAGAAGGGGGGAAAGTCGACCAAACCTCCTATGAACAAGTCGCAGTATTCTTCAAGTTTCAACCCCAAAATCGAAGGATTTCTCGGTAGATTTCGTCACCAGGTATGTAGGATTTCACTAGTGGGTTCCTTTCATCCACTAGGTCCCTAGAATTCAATTAGATTCTTGATTCTCTATATCATGTTTTGACCTAGGGTTTCTACAACTTTGCAGAACTATTGTGAGTTAGCTGTTATAGTATTCGTAATCAGATTATCATGTTTTCGTGAAATCGTTGCTTAATTCTTGTCACGCCCCGAGTCTACACTCTGGACGTGGCCGGCACTCGAAGACCATTGCTGGCCTCAAGCAAACCCTTGGTTTGGCTTACTGACTCAACGGAAGACTCTAAACATGCTTACTATGATCAAAGTGAACTTACTCAAATAATTTTAGTAAAATAACTCAGAATGTTTAATAGTCAATATTCAACTTGGCCAAAATGGCAACTCAAGTCTCAACATATGAAATAATAATGTAAAGACATCTGACTACTAACTGTCTATGAAGCCTCTAAAACAAAGAGGGATGTCGGGACAGGACCCCCGATGATCCTAATATCTGAAAGACTAGAAAGCAAATAAAAGAGTCCTCCGGAATGCAAGGAGGCTGACCAACAGACTCTGAGTGCTCAAGTTGGATCAACGAGGCGCTGGATGCTGATCCTGGTTACCTGCGTCTGCATCACAAAACGATACAGGCCAACTGACATCAGTACATTGAATGTACGAGTATGCGAGTTGGAAAGCTAAATACAACATAGGCTTGAAAAGAATCTAAAAGAAACACTTACATTGGCTCTTCTAACTTATGAATACTTAACTGAACTCATTTCATTATAAAGCAGTTTAAATAAGTGCAATATAAAGAAGAAAAATTGTTTAAAACATGATGTCAATTCATAATCATAATATCATAAAAAAACACATACCATGCTTTCTCTCAAAGTTTACTTGTGCAATGCATGAATGAAGTCCCATACCCCCATTCATACTAAGCAGAACCCCTTGAGGAACCATGCAATTACTACTGTGAGAGTTTCTCTAACCGACAATCACCACTATGAGCCTAAGTGGTGATACAACGTTTTTACCATCATATAGAACTACTTAACTTAGAGGATCCACTAGCTTAACTTATGTGATCATTTAAAAAGTATGACCCATTAAAACCCATGATGGTTACATGGTTTATGGAGACTTGAGTTAATATGAACTCGCATCCCTATATCGGTGCTCAATGCTACCCCCAAAAATATACTTAGCCCATATCTTTTAAAATAACTTATTTCTTTGGTTTGAGATAATTACTCAAAACTTAGCTTGAAAGCTCTCTTGGAATCGATGTTCCCTTTTCTTGCTCAAATGTGAAAACATTTATAAACTCTTTGGGAATGCTTAGTTCCCTAATAGCTTTTTGAGAAATGAACTCGACTGTTTACTCTTTGCTTAACTTGAAACTTAAGTCTTAAAACAAATTTAAAACGTTTGTTAAAGACTTTTGAAAGCTTTTTAAAAAAAAACATTGCTTGACTTGCTTATTAACTTCTAGACTTGACTCTTAACTTCTCTTGACTTGACTCTTTACTGGTCCTTGAATTGAATTATGGACTCAAGGATTTTGATTTGAGATAGGAAGGATCACATGATGTTTAGGAATGATCTTAAATAGCTAAACATGAGAAAAGTCACAAAATCACCATCTTGGAACAAGTCCACGACGCGGAGGTGTTTTAAATAATTACTCGCAAAATTAAATTTTGAGACAGAGGAGTCCGCGTCTTAACCGCGACGTGGAGAAAATTTTTGTACACAGAGGGAGCAAGTTCGCAACGCGGACTTGCGTGCCAAAACGCCATCGACTTTTTCCTTCTTCGTTTTCCAACCCTAATTCGCCTAAGCTCGACTATTGATCTCAAATTCATTTTAGATCCCGATACCCAGCATAAGTACTCAAGAACCTAACTCAAACAACTTTAAAACTCAATGTAACGATCTCAAAAATTCCTCAATTCAACCCAATTCAAGAACAACATTCAAATTCAAGAATTTATGTCAAGAACATCAACTTTCAAACTCCTTAAGAACAAATTCTGCTGAACAAAACATGTTTGACACGTGGGTGAATGAACCCAACGCTATGAAAGACTCACATACCTTGTAGGGAACACCCCCGACGAAATCCATAAGAAACTCTCCACGAAATTGATGAACTTTGCTTTTTCTCCTCTTTTCTCCTTTCTCCAAGAACCCTATCGTAAATCTCTAATTGCTTAAACTGAACAAATTCAGTTTTGACCCTTAATTAATTCACCAAAAATGAATTAAAATAACAGGGTATGGAAAAGACCAAAACACCCTTAAAAATCCGGATTGGACATTTCCTTAATTCAACAATCCAACTTCTAAAGGGAATAACTTACTCATACGAACTCGGAATCGCGCAAACTCGACGGCGCGTTGGAAAGATCATTCCAAGAGCTTTCCTACCATATCTAGAAGTGCTCTTAACTCATCCTGAGCTAGAAGTTATGGCCATTTGAAGTTAACCAAAAACTCACTTTTTCCTAACTTAACAAAATTCCCAGATTTTCATTTTTTCCAAAAATGACTATTTCCAATGATCAACTTCTTCCTAGTTATTTCAAATTACGAGATGTTACAGTTCTTTGCATGAAATTCAGAACCCTAGTTGTGTAGATTCTTTTAGTTCATGAATTACACTTGTTAGGTCATATTAAACAGATATACATGCTCTAGTTAAGAATGTTTCATTATCAGTATTTAAATGTTGCATTCTCGAATTTGCATTTTATAACATTGAGCTATCTAGTATTTAAGTTTTGTTGTGTCATACACATTCCAGTTGGGAGTAGGCTTAGACCGAGTTGGACTAGGGTTCAACGTACCCTCATAGTCCCAGAACTACATGCCCCATAGATTTATCAGTCCGCTCTGTTGGGCATAAACTTTAGTAATCACGCCATTCATGCTTTTATACCTCTGGCAAGGTATATTGGGTCCTATCGTTTGGGCGTATACATCGAAAGTCATGCCTTTATACCTCTGACAAGGTATATTGGGTCCTCTCGATGGGGCGTATACATTGGACTCTGCCGTTTAGCTCACGTGGTTTTATGTCCGTTAATAGTAGCTCCCATAGTTAGACTCCCGTGCATTCGACCAGGTTTTTAGTTATATTTCAACATTCAGTCTCAATATGTCATGTTCAGAATTAGTACTTGGACATTGCATTTAGTTTAGCCTTCAATATATTCCAGCATTTATATTCAGTTCAGATTATGTTATTGCTTAGTATGCTTTGTTCAGTTATGTATTTTATTCAGATATACTCTATATCATGTATGATCAATACATTCCAAGTAATGACGCATACTCTGCGCTACATCCTTTCATGATGTAGGTTCAGGTACTTAGCTGTCACGACCCGGGAGCACCCCCAAGTCGTAACAAGGCGTACTCGACCCCGAAGGGGTCTTATACAAGCCACATAGTCATTCATTGCATTCAATAATGAAAATAGTGCGGAATAATAAAAAAAAACTTATTTACATCCGCACATTTAAATTTCTTAAAACAACTTTAAAAACACACAGCGAAAGTCTAAGTCTCACATGACCATCTTAGACACAAACAAAAACATAAGTAGGGACACGGCCCTTTACAATCAAAACAAAACTAAAAGTGTCTATTACATGAACAAAAGAACTTAAAAGTCTTGTCCTCGAATCCAT
>JAJOOH010011277.1:0-15080 GCA_029582605.1 Solanum gracilifrons | reverse complement strand
TCTATAAATGGCATTTTATCAAACATATGGTGGGCTACTTGTTCATGTAAATAAAATCATGTGTTTCAAGAGTACTAAGTCCAACCAATTTCAAAATCCATATAAAACAGCCCACCAACAACATACATATATATATACATATATAACAACCTTCATAATTTGATCATTGAGGCGTGAAAACCATAAACATCATATAATCATTCCATTTCATGATAATATATAAAAATAGACCATAATAGGATGTGTAGTAATAATTCCATAATTCAAGAGTTCGTAAATGATCATAAGGACTCATAAACTTGAAGTAAAATAGAGGATAAATGGTTGGACTTGTGGAAAGGAAGGTTTCCACCATCAACCCACATACCTCAACTTTGGAGAATCCTTGATGAAGATTGGAATGGAGAATTGAAGCTTGAGATTGAGTCTTGAATCCGGAATTAGAGGTTGAGATGTTTGAATTTGGTTGAAGATCTTGGTGGAATTTGGAGAGGGCTTAGAGAGAGTTTTTGGATGTATTGAAGTTAAATGACTAAGTATGGATATGTCCCCTTTTTATAAAAACGTCCCAACACTTAGAAAAAAAATTGAGGCGGGTGAACAGTGTTTTCGGCTACTGGAATTTGCATTTTCTGCCGGACAGGTTTTACGAAAATGGTCATAACTTCTTCATCCTAACTCGGAATGAGGTGAAACAAATTGCGTTGGAAATCTAACTCACAGAGCTTTAATTTTGATAGTTTGAGATCCTTCCAGTTCCTTGTGTGCTGAGAGATATGCCCCTTTAAAGTTGACCCTCAAAATCGCATTTTTGTGATTTTCAAATTTTGATACAGTTGTTCTAAAATTCGGGTTAGACTCATTTCCCACTCAATTTGACCCCCTGAATAAGAATATGAAGTCGAATTTCCGAAATGATGCACGGATTTTGAGATATATGGAAATTACAATTTTAGGTGTTTTCGAAGCACATTTTCGGGCATTTTTGGGGTCGTTTCATGAAGTTTCTTCTCTTTGGTTAAAGTCTTGGATTGATTCTCTCCTTGCCTTGGTGAGTCCTCATTGAATCAAGGACAAAAGCTATTCTTTCTAGTTTCCTTTCGTATGTTTTATTTAGAGACTTTATTGTAAAGGGCTATGCCTTTATTGACATTCTATTGTAGTAAATTGTTCATTGAGAAAATGTTTAGACTCCTAATTTTGATACGAATGAAAAGACTTTGGTTGTAAAAGTTTTAAATTTTTCATCATTCATATTACTTCTGTTTATGATATGCTAAGGGCTTGTATGAGATCCCTTCAGGGTTGAATACGTTGTGTTACGTCTAGGGGTTACCCATGGGTCGTGACAAACTATGTAATCAGAGCACAAGGTTTAGAATGATTCTAGGATGATGTCTCATGAACCACATCTAGTAGAGTCTTGTTCATTAGTGTGAAGCGTGCCACACTTATGAATGAGAGGCTATAAGATGTTTAGGAAATTTCACTTCTTTCATCACTCTTTAGTCGTGCCTTAGAGTTTTAACTCTATGAAGTCCTTTTCCTAACCCTTCTCTTGTGTCTATAGGATATGAATACAAGAAGGGCGACCTTAAGAAGGATGGAAGAGGAGATTGTGAATGGGGGAGTTCCTCCCCAAGGTCCTCAAGAGCCTCTAGTTCCTCAAGCTCCTATTGATGTGGGGGCTATGCCAAATGTGGAAATAAGGTCATCTCTCCAAGTATTAACGCAAGCCGTGATGGCCCAAGTTAATAGGGATGTTAGGACTCATGTGAACCCTAATGTAAGTAGAACCGCTTCAAGGATAAGGGATTTCACAAGAATGAACCCTCCTAGGTTCTTTGGTTCCAAAGTGGAGGAAGACCCACAAGGGTTTATCGATGAGATCTTTAAGGTGTTTGATGCTATGGGGTGTCTCCACAAGAGAAGGCGGAGATAGCTGCCTACCAATTGAAGGATGTGGCTCAAGTATTGTATGAGCAATGGAAGGGTGAGAGACCCGTAGGAGCGGGTCTGGTAGATTGGGAACTGTTCAAGTTGGTCTTCCTTGATAGGTTCTTTCCCTAGAGTTGGGGCAACGAAAGATGCAAGAATTCATCAACCTTCGCCAAGGAGGTATGAGTGTGAAAGATTATGGCCTTAAATTCACCCAATTGTGTAAGTATGCTCCAACCTTGGTGGCGGACTCTAGGGCCAAGATGAAAAAATTTGTTATGGGGATATCCGACTTGGTAGTCAATGAATGTCGTTCGGCAATGCTCATCCCATGCATGAATATTTCATGTCTTATGGTTCATGCCAAACAAATCAAGGACCAAAAGCTCAAGCAAGTGAATAGGGAAGTGAAAAGAGCAAGGTCCAATGATGGAAATTCTTCCAAGGGTAAATTCTAGGGTCAAGGTAGACCAAGGTTCAAGAAGAGGTTCTCCAACCAAGGCTCCTCTAGTGCTCCAAGGGTCAACAAATATAAGGTGTCTAACCCTAAACCACAAGAAGGTAATAGTGGTGATTCTTATATTGATAGGTTTAATTGTGCAAAATGTGGTAAAAAGCATGATAGTAAGCTCCTAGTTGGCACGGATGGTTGCTGTCATATAAAGAGAGACTGTCCCATGCTAAGGGCTCAAGGCAGAGAGGGCAAGCAAGTCACTACTAGTGGTTCAAATTCCAATGCTCCCAAGAAGAATCGCTTTTATGCTCTTCAATCCCGAGGTGACCAAGAGAGCTCCCCGGATGTTGTGACCGGCATGTTACAAGCCTTTTCTATTGATGTATATGCATTGTTAGACCCGGGTGCCACTTTGTCATTTGTTACACCTTTTGTGGCTATGAAATTTGAAATACTCCCCGATGTGTTATAAGAACCATTTTTGGTGTCTATCCCGGTTGGTGACTCAGTTGTGGCAAAAAGGGTCTATAGGAGTTGTCCTATTTATTTGTCCCATAAAGTTACCTTGGTGGATTTGGTAGAGTTAGACATGTTAGATTTTGATGTAATTTTGGGTATGGATTGGTTTCATGCATGTTATGCATCTATTGATTGTAGGACTCGGGTAGTAAAGTTCCAATTTCCAAATGAGTCTACTTTATATTGGAAGGAGGGAAATTCTATCCCTAGAGATCAATTTGTTTCTTGTCTCAAAGCTAGGAAACTGATCTTCAAGGGGTGTATTTACCATATTGTCAGGGTTATGGATATTGAGTCTGAAACCCCTTCCTTAGAGTCGATCCACATGGTGAGTGAGTTTTCGAAAGTCTTTCCCGATGACTTGCCCAACATTTTTCCCGAATGGGAAATAGATTTTGGCATTGATCCCATGCCGAATACGCAACCTATCTCCATTTCTCCTTATAGAATGGCTCCGGTCGAGTTGAAAGAATTGAAGGAGCAACTCAAGAATTTGTTAGACAAAGGTTTTATTCAACTGAGTATCTCTCCATGGGGTGCTCCGATATTGTTTGTTCGCAAGAAGGATGTGTCTCTTACAATGTGTATCGAGTATCGCCAATTAAACAAAGTGACCATAAAGAATAAATATCCCCTTCCAAGGATTGACAACTTGCTTGATCAACTCAAAGGGGCTAACTATTTCTCCAAAATAGATCTTCGTTCGGGTTACCATCAACTAAGGGTAAGAGGGGTTGACATTCCCAAGACGGACTTTAGGACCAGGTACGGTCACTATGAATTTGTGTTTATGTCGTTTGGGTTGACAAATTCCCCGGCGACATTCATGGACCTAATGAATAGAGTGTTTAGACACTACCTTGATATGTTCGTGATCGTGTTTATTAACAATATTTTGATCTATTCAAAGAGTGAAAATAAGCACATGAACCATTTGAGGATAGTATTGCAAGTCCTTGAAAACCACCTATTGTAGGCAAAGTTTAGTAAGTGTGAGTTTTCGCTAAGGTTTGTAACCTTCCTTGGTCATAATGTGTAAAGCAAGGGTATTGAGGTAGATCCTAATAAGATGGATGCAGTCAAGAGGTTGCCTATACCTCAAACTCCTACTGATATTACAAGCTTTTTGTGTTTGGCCGATTACTATTGGAGATTTGTTGAGGGTTTTTCCTCTATTGATGGCTTTGACTCAAAAGAAAACTAAGTTTGTGTGGTCGGAGGCTTGTGAGAAAAGCTTCCAAGAGTTGAAAGATATACTTACTTCCACTCCGATGTTGACCTTACCGGAGGGTATCAATGGGTTTGTTGTATATTGTGATGCCTTGAGAGTGGGGTTAGGGTGTGCGCTCATGCAACATGGTGAGGTGATTGCCTATGCTTCAAGGCAACTCATGGTTCATGAGAAGAATTATCCAACCCATGATATTAAATTAACGGCGGTGGTATTTGCTTTGAAAAATAGAGGCATTCGTTGTATGGGGTCCATTGATCGAATAAAGCTATCAAAGACACTTCATCCAATACTAAGTGTGAATGATCGTTATGTAGTAATAACCCAACTAAGTGAGTTGGTCTCGAGTCCCAAGGGAGTGGTACGTAGATGAGAATCAATAGGCAAGTAAAAATATGCTCTAGTCAATCATAGCTAGGAACATTTACGAAGAAAAACATAATTCAAGTTTTAGGTGACACAAGTGTCAAATATCGAGGAGGGTTTGCTTGTATTATCAACTAAAACAACAACTAATACGAGAGTACAAATATGAAGACGGGTTCTTGGGAAGTGATTGGATTATGGGCTAAGGTAAACAACTTGGTTATTGAAATTAATAGTGAATAGCTGTAAATCGGTGAATAAGCTAGACTTTAGTGGGAATAAACTTTCTCTCGAACAATTTATCCCGAATCAAATTGGTTTCTCTCGAACACTAATAAGCAGTAATTAAGACCAGCCTTTGCCTTAGTCCATTCACTTTCTTGAGCTGAATGGGTGGAAAAAGGTTTAGGATTCACTCTCTCGAGTTGAATCCATGACAACCCAATACCCACAGACCATCGATTCAGTAATTTTGGTTTTAAAACCTCTCTCTAAGCAAGCCAAAAACACGAAGTTAAGATTGTATTTGCAACTACAGCCCCATTAAGTTCAACTACACAGAACGAAATCACCTTTAAACAACAAATAAACTATGAATTAACAATATCCAGCAGTTAAATCAACCCATAATCACATAATCACACCCCAAGAATTGGGGTTTTAGCAAGACATAGTAAAAATGTAAAAATTGTTACCAAGTTGTTTTCATCAACTGGGTAGGATTGATATAGTCTTTACAAAGGTCTATGATGAAGAATCTTCAACACCCACTTCCAATTTCTTAGAAATGGAAATCTTCAAATCTTCAAAGCTAAGGAAAAATGTCTCCAAAAACTCAGTTCTAAGCTCTAAACTTGAAAATTGAATAATAACACTGATAAAAGTTGAATGGCATGCTAAACTAAGAATTTAAAAACGTATTTATAATCGCCCAAAAATGTGTTGCGAAGGACCATTCGGTGCAGTTAGTTGGGATCACCGATCCACTCAGCGATCCGCCCTTTGGTCATTTTCATAGCTCTTTCTATTTTGACCTTCAACATCTTCAAGTTTTGTAACTTTGGGTAATGAAGCACTGCTTCACGAAACTGTTCGGCGACTCGCCGACTTGATTTTCTCCTTCAAGGATTGGCACACTGGAACATTAGGCGAGGCCAAGGCCCTTCGGCGACTCACCCAATGGTTTAGGCGATCCTCAGGCCTTGTTTTCTTCGTTCTTTCAGCTGCCTTGTTCCGTTTTGCTTATTAGTGTCCATGCTTTGTTCCTCAATCCAAATACCTGAAATTTAAGGATTTACATCAGTTATTGGCCCAAAATATGCATTTGAGGACACTAAATCTATTAAAATGAAGCCCTCAATGAGTCCAAATCATGGACTCATCATCCATGTGGACGCGTTCACCGATCACAGGAGTATTCAATATGTGTTTAGCCAAAAAGACTTGAATCTCCGGAAAAGAAGGTGGTTGGAACTTTTGAAGGATTACTACATGAGTGTCCTTTACCACCCTGGAAAAGTCAATGTAGTTGAGGATGCCCTAAGTCGATTTTTCATGGGTAGTGTAGCTCATATAGAGGTTGAGAAGAAGGAGTTAGTTCTTGATGTGCGTAGGTTGGCCCGGTTAGGTGTCCAACTAGTGGATTCCACCAAGGGTGGAGTCTTGGTCCATAATGGTTCTGAATCATCCTTTGTAACAGACGAGTCTGATATACCGTGAGTTTACGGTGTTTCTAATACATTTCACTTACAAGTTGTGTGTGTCTATGGCCTTTTTATATTGATTTTTATGTGTTTTTATCATATTTTGCAGGAAATATATTCAAGCGCGGAAGTAAAGAAACAGTTGAAAGAAATGCAGAAAAGGGCATCTACGGAGGTGATCTACGGACCGTAAATCCATTGACACCCCAAAGATGGTGTTCGTAGATCAGCAGGCAAGGCAAATCAGGGAAATCTGACCAAGTGTGGAACCACGGTGGCAATTGATGGTCTGTAGATTTATCTACGGACCGTACTATTGATCCGTAGATTGATACTGAGAGGGTTCCGGTACCTGATTTTTGAAGATTCTAGGTATGGAGCTACGGAGAGGGATTGACGGACTGTAGATCGATCTACAGTATGTACTGCAGCTCTGTCGTTTGTTTCAGAGAAGCTGATTTTTTTAAGCTGAAAATATTTTCTATGTCCTGGCTGACGGAAGGACTCACGGATCGTAGATCCATTGACGGTCCGTGAGTCAGTCTCGTGGAATGAAGATGCGTGCCTGAACAAACTCTCCTTATTTTGTTTTTCAACTTGTTTTCTATAAATAGGGCATGTAAACCTTGTTTTTGAGGGTTGGAGATTATTACTTTTGTTCTAGTTCTTGACTTGGTAGATTAACTGGCAACTTTAGCAATTATTAATTTCTTAAGATCGTTTTGAATATTTTGGAGTTGCAATTCAAGTTGAATTTCTGAGTTTATTATTCTTCTTACGTAACTTCATAATTCTTTCATCTAAAACAATGAATTGTGTTCATATGATTATGGGTAACTAAATTCCACAACTTGGGTTGTGGGAACCATGAGCGATTAACAAAGTATAAATAGTAACTAAGCAATTCTTGAATAGTAGCTAAGCAATTCGTATACCCTAGTTAATTTTCTCATATTGATAACAACCGAAATTATCTTTTGTTTACTATTACTTACTGAATTCTTACAATTTGTTCCACAAACCCCTCATTTAATTACTTGATTCTGGAAGTAATTTGACTAAATGAATATAATTGTTGGTTAAAGTTAAATCTAAACCATTTTTCTCGTGGGATTGACCCCAACCCACAAGTTGGGCTATTTACTTGATAACGATCGCTTATGCTTCTTTAGGGAGGTGTAATTTGAGCGTATCAAATTTTGGCGCCGCTACCGGGAAATTTAGCTTTTAGATTAATTTTAACTACATTATTGAACTTTGGTCAAATATTTCCTAATTTTATTTTTTCTTTTTGCTTTTGTCTCTCTCAGGTTCTGACTCCAGTGTATGCCAAGCACACGGAGCCAAGGTGAACCACTTACTCCTTATGATCCAAAGTTGAACCGAACTTTGCAAAGAATGAACAATCAAGGAGTTCAAGTTAATCCTATCGAAGGCAACCTAGGTGATGAAGTTGAGTTGCAACCCCCGAGAGTGGTTGGGGGACAAATCCAGGTTCTAGCTGAAAATCAATTGCGAGATGCAGTGAGGGTGCATGGCCCACCAGGCCCACAACTGCATGACAACTATAGGGGCAACGTAAACATTGTTGATTCAGATGGACCTCTTATCCTATCCCCTTTGCCTCCGTGGCACACATTTGTAGTGGCCAGTATCTTGATGCAGATGCTTACAACGAGAGGCTTATTCTCGAGTTCGCCAAGTTTTTAGTAGAGTCAAATTTTTCATTTGTTAGTTATAGTTTACTTACTTAATTTTTAGTTTTGGTTTTTGTGTTGCTGTTTTGAATAGAAAAATTGAGCATATTTGCTAGCAACGGTGACCCAATGGACCACCCTCCTCTAAAAATGATGATGTTAAGGGATAACATCCTAAACTTCAATAAATTGGAGGGTGAGTCAATTTATGAGTTGTGGCAAAGGTTTAAGGCTCTCTTGCAACAGAGCCCGACTCATGGAATTCTGGAATTCCAGATAAGATGCTTTTGGAATATCTCTAACCAAAGTCGGAAGAGGGGTTGCCTTATGAAAGTGAGGCAAACCCCAATAATGGAACTTAAGTGGGGACTTGCATCGTGCTATGACATTAACTAAGGCACTGCTTGGGAGGCAACCCAAGACCCCTTATCCCTTTATTTTTTCTTTAAGAAATAATGGTGTGTTGTTTATGTAGGTCGAAGTGGGAAAGTTGTTGAAATATGTAGATTGGCGAGCAAAAGGTCCAGTCGGCACATCGCTGAAGAGGTCAGCGACCCCAACCCAGACCGTCGTTGGACTCAAGACAATTTAAAAGTGGAGTCTGTAAAACTCGGCGAACCCATGAGTACATTGGCGAGTCACCGATCAGGTCGGCGACCCCGATTTAATCCGTTGTTTGGACCCCCACTTTAATTGGAGGTCCTGTAAAACTCGGCGAGGTAAGTGCCTACTCGGCGTGTTGCCGAGTGGGTCGGCGAGCATGATTAATGTCACCGAATGGGCGAGAACTGGATGGTTTATTAAAAGGCCAAAGGTTTAAACTTTCAAACTCTTCACTTTTCCTCACTTTGAATCGTCACAAACTCACACCGGCACCTTACTTTCTATATTGTTGCAATTTTAAAGTATTTTAGTCATTGATTTGTGTTCGGAGTGTATTACATTGTCGCCTAGCATTTCAAAAGTATTATAATCGGCATCTAAGGTTGGTTTTCCGAACCTCGAATTTATTTTTAGCAATTTTGTACTCATTGGCAATGAGTTTATCTTAGTGATGTGTGTTGGGCCTCTCTAATCTTAATTGTTTTTGCTAATGCCTGTGAAAATCTTGCCCGTAGTGTTTATATTGTTAAAATCCCATATTTTTGTGCCTTAAAATCGGCTAAATCTTATGGGGTTGTGCTTGCATGTTCTTGAGTCTAGCAGGGAGAAGTCTAAGTATCCTGAAGATATGGTAAAGACCAATATTGCCATGCCACCCCGGAAAAGAGTACATAGTATCCCTATAAATAAAGGGGGATCAAATCCTCCAAAGAATGGCAGATAAGAACCTCCACCAAGAGATAAAGGCAAGGATATGAGGGCTTTATTGGGACAGAGGAGGCCATGGTAGATGTTGTTGTGCAGGTTTCTTTGACAGATACATCCATAGTAGCTCCTAGTGGATCTGGTACTACTGGTTCTTCTGAGGTGAACCGGGTACAGAGGCCCGAGTCCAGACCTATGCACCGAACACCGATGCCCAGACAGATGGAGCAACTATGTAGATAGGATCCCCTCTTTACCTCCCTCTATGTCTTACTTTGTTTTACTTTCAGATATTTTCGTTCGCATTTGAGGACAAATGATTTTTGTTTGTGGTGGGGTGAGTCCCGCCTTTGTGCATATTAGTTTTTGTTTATATTTCTGCTTTGCGCTTAAATTGTGTTTACACTGCTTTTTGTGGATGTTTGAGCATGTGGCTCCTTTTATTTTAAATTAAAAAATGATTTTGACCCATCCAAAATTTTTTGCCACCTCTCATGTGTTGAATGTGGTTGTTCTTTTCCAAAATTTAAGTCTCGGTTCTGCTCAATATTGATGATTTGAATAGTGCTCTCAATCAAACAAACATGAATGCGTGGCTACGATGAGGCCAAATGAAGTTACATAGACAATATGTGAACTCTTTGCAAATCGTTATGACTAGCCTAGTATCGAATTGAGTCTCTTGTGATGATCATTGCACACTAGCGAAAGTGTGGAATCTTGTTTGACTGTAGTGTTAATGCCTAGTGTGATGAGCTTACTTTGAACCATGCATGATAGATCCTAGAATTTTCCTCATTGGTCCGGTCAACTAAGTGATGCTATCTCTTGATATGATCTTAGGCAACTTCTAAGAGTGTGAGCCAACTTGACATATACTTCTTTTGTGACCTACCTTGTGAGTGTCTGAACCGCTTTTGAACACCCCTTGATCTTTACCTTTCTTTGGAAGAAACTTGATGAAATCATAACATTTCTTTATCCATTACCCATAATCCTCATGAAGTTGTGGTTAGTTAAATAGCCAACTTAGTCCAAAAGCCTAAGTTGGGGTGTGGTGAAAAGAAAAGGCAAATCAAGAAGTGCAAGAAAAGTCTCCTCTTACCCATGGTTTTGAAGAAAAATGGAACCCCTCCATATAAAAAAAAGAGAAAGCCAAAAAAATAATGAAAAAGAAAGTTGTGGAATAAAGTACAAACGAAACGAGGTTCCCAAACAATCCATCGAAAGTGAATAATAAGATGCTTATGAGCACTAAAGAAAATGATGAAGGAAAATGAAAGAAAGTGTTATGAGCACCACATTTTGATGAGGATGAAAGTCACTGAGCCTAAATGACCATACCTTTGCACTCAGCCCCATTACAAGCCTTGAAAAGGCCTTTTTGATCTTGAGTGAGCTGAAACAAATGTTGATTGAAAAATACGGTCAAACCTATGGGTGAAATTATGCATTATGTTCATCTTTGTGAGAGTGAGCGTTGCATCTGATTCTGAAGCTTTAAACTATGAACTATTGTGTGAATGTGGAATCATTCATTGTATGAGGGCATTTGAACACTTTGGTTGAGCTTGAACTTGCATTTGAAGCAAGTATTGTGACCATGAGGTTCTTTTATATTGGTGAGTCACAACTTGAATCTTTGAGTGAACATTTGAACTTTGCATAAGTAAATTGAGTCTTTTTGTGTGCCTTCCTGATTGAGTCTTGTGTAGAACTGTTCGAGACACCCTTTTTGAACGGCTGAACTTGAGTTTGCTTGAGGACAAGCAAAAGTTTAAGTTGGGGATGTTGATGAGTCCACAAATTGGACTCATTTAGGGCTATATTTTGATAGAATTAGTGTCCTCAAATGCATAGTTTGTCTTAATATCTGATGAAAACCTTAAGTTTCAGGTATTTGAAGTTTAAGGGAAAGCAAGGACACTACTTAGCAAAAAGGAGCAAAAGTAGCTGAAGGATCGAAGAAATGAAGACCTGAGAATCGCCGAACCCATTCGACATGTCGCCAACAGGTCCCATCTTCGCCTTTTGTTCTAGTGAGCTGAGCCTTGAAGGAAAAGATCAAATCGGCGGTGAAAAGGAGCAGTCGGTGTATCACCGAGCAGTTCCACGAAGCTGTACTATGTCGCCCAATGATCCAAACACGATGATGCTGAAGGATAGAGCAAGACAGGGATAAAACCTACCAAAGGGCGTATCATCGAGTTGATCGGCGATCTCGACTAACGACGCCGAATGATCCGCTGCAGCACAAATTTTTGAAAACTATAAATACTCGTTGAAGAGTTGTAGTTTAGTATCAGATTTTTATTATTTAGTTTTCATATCAGATTTTCTAATATAGAACTTTTAATATAGACTTTTAAGTTCTAAGTTTGGAGAGTGTTTTGAAGAACTTGAAGGTTCAAAGGGTTTCAACTCTAAGAAATTAGACTTGGGTCTTATGAATTCTTCAATCTTGGCTTGTTTTGAGACTTAAATCTTCATACTCATTTGAATGCAAACTCATTTTGGAATAAATTTCTATCTCTTTTACATGTCTAGCTAAAACCCCAATTCTTGGGGTATGATTTTGTGAATATGGGTTTAGATTATTTGTTGAATCTTGCTTGTTGATAATTTATTTGTTGTTTAGATGTGATTTTGTTTAGTAGTGGTGGTGGAACTTAATGAAATTGTAGTTACAGATACGATTTCACCTTTGTGTTTTCGGCTTGCTCGAGAGAGAGGTCGTAACACTAAGACTACTAAATTGATGGCTGGTGGGATAGGGTCGACATGAGGTTCAACTCGAGAGAGTGAACCCTAGTCTCACTCCCACACACTCAGCTTGAGAGAGAGTGAGTGGGCTAAGGCAGAAGATGTTCTTCATGCGGCAAGTGGGTGTCCGAGAGAAACCCATTTGATTCGGGGTAAGTTGCTCGAGAGAGAATTTATCCCCTCTATAGTCTAGCCTAGTCACAAATATTCAACAGATTTATTGTCAAAAGCATGTACCCAATAGTTTAATCTTTCCCGTATTCCTATCACATCCCAAGAACCCCACCTCCTATATTAGTACTTTTTGCATCTTTGTTGTTTTTACTTACTTGTGACAACCCCCAATTGTTAATTGACGCTTATGTCACCCCTTAGATTTAACATGTTTCCAATCGATAAAGTCTTTAGCTATGACTAATTAGAACTAAATTTTATTTTTCTACTAATTCTCAATCCCACTCCCTTGGGACTCGACCCCAACCCTTGGTTGGGTAACATTACTATTGTATTATCGTAGACACTTGCATTGGAAGTTGTGTCTTGATTACGCAAACATCACTAGTCTTGAGTCTTGATTCCATAGGGTGTCGAGATCACCATTAGAGGATGAATATTCCCAAGGGGGCGATAATGTAACACTCCAGAAATGTGTAGACTTAACTAGAGCTAAAATGAATTGGGTAAGAGTCTAGAGAAAGGGGGAGGGCCTAAATCACTTAGGAGAAATGAAGGAAAACACTTTTTGTAGTGGACCACTTGGCGATGAGGCAGCACCATCGCCCCAGCCATTTGGAGATCAGCCAAAAGGACCCACCTTTGCCTAGTGGGCAGCCCCCCTTGGCCTAACTACTGGAATTTTAGGCGAGCTAGGTCGGGGCTCGCCAACCCACTTGACGCATCGTCAAAAGGACCCCCACATCGCCCATGGTAAATTCTCCTTGAGGGAGCATTCTGTAATATTAGGCAAGCCAAGGGTCCATTAGGCATGTCGCCTAGTGCCCTTGGCAAGCCAAGGGGTCCATTATGCGAGCCAAGTCGTAAAGGATGGAAAAAAATTAGGTTGAAACTTTAAGGGTCTCTAGTTTTCTTCCAAAATTGAACCCACATTATTTTATTCTTTTCCTAGTAAGTATATAAGCTTTGTAGACTCAAATTCCCCCAATTAAGTCACTCTTATAGAATCAAAAATAAACCCAAGAACTTCATCTTCCTCACAATATTTCTCTCTCTAAAACTCAAAGAAGAAGAAAGGTGGAATTGAAGCGAAGGTTTGGCAAATTCAAGGCTTCTTCCCTAAATTTCTTGAAGACTATCAATCAAGGTATGGTGGCTTTTCATCTATGGGTAGCTTCCACCTATAGAGTCCCTTCAAAACTTGATTTCAAAGCTTCCAATTTCCCTAAAATCTAGAGTTTCAATCTAAGTCATGGGTTCTCCTTCAAAACATTTTCAATTTTTATTTATGGTTGATTATGGTGTTTATGATTGAATTGATAAGTAATTGATGATTTATGATAAAATCTCCCTAAAAATCCATGAATCCCCCCATAAGGTTAAATTGTAAATTCATGATGTGGGTTGATTGAGTATAGAAGCATGCCAATTGTTTATGTTTATATCGATTGTGTTATTGAATCATTATATTCCCCTATCTAATGTAGTAATTCTAGAAGTTTGGATTGAGTTTGATTCATAGCATTGAAGGACAAAGTATGTGGGTTTGTACATGTTGATGATGATTATGTATGAGCTTATGATTCACTTAGATAGTGAAGACCCTATGACTATTGTGTAATTGTTGTATTGTTGCAAGATCATTCTCCCTATAGCCTTACACATGACTATGTATGAAATGTCTATGACTACGATAGTTTTGTTGTGTTGAATGAAAGACTATTCTCATGAACACATTATGAATATGATGTGAAAGGTTTACTCACATGTTGATGATTATAAGGTTGAAAGGACATTCTCACCGAATGAATCTATGAGCTATTATGATGCTATGTTGGTTTGAGTGCCTAGTGCACTTTATCATGAACATGAACTTAAGTAAAGACTTAATATAAATTTAAAGGGAAATATGCTTTGCACCGAGTGGATATGAGTATGAGATGGGTTCCTTCACGCTAGTAGTCCGGGTTCCCAATATAGTTATCTCATGAGATGGAAACCTCAACGTTAGTAGTTCGAGTTTCTAGTAGAAATCTCCCTATCCCATAAATATGTGACCACATAGGTCTTTAGCTAGTGGATCCACCTAAAAGCTAATATGTTAGTTCTACCTTAGGCATGTAGGACACCTCTTTTCAGTGTGGGGGGTAAGACACCGGATTCCATGTAGCTCACATGGTCTATGTCTGTTAAGTCTATATTTCCCTATATGATAAGAATATGAATTATGAAAAGAACATGAACTATAACTATGACTTATTAAGAGGTACTACTTAGTATGAGTGGGGGTATGGGACTCCATTTATGCATTGCACAAGTAGGCTTTAAGAGTGGTTGTGGTAAGGTTCTCTTATGCTAGGAAGACCTATGAATTATGCATGTATGGTATGAATTGTTGTCAAGAGTGACTTTACTTGCTACAAGTTATGAATATGAATATTTCCTTGTCTTGGAATGTTATCAAATAATGAGGTCAATGTATGATATGTATGAGGTTGGTGACCTAAAAGTGTGTACTTAGTCTTAGGTAGGATTATGGGATCTTACCTATGCATTGCACAAGTGTAGTTTTGGGTTGCTTATGATATGGTGTGACTTATGTTTCTTCACAAATGTGAATGATGGCTTTTAAACTTGATAAATGCATGGCTTGAACTAAATTTCCCTTTTAAACATGTCTTAAGGATTTTTATGCATGGCTTCCATACTTAGTACATTTTTGTGCTAACCCATATTTTCTACCTTTTTCCACAAAGTGTAGGTCCGGGTTATTGAAGTGTCACGACCTAAGCCTAGGGCCTAGACGTGACCGGCGAATGGGGAACCCGAAGGAACCCCAAACAAGCCTCATAGCGTATCATTACACATCCTTGGTCGCGGAAGCAATTAAAATAACCATAAGCAATAAGCATAATCAAAGGGGGAAA
>JAJOOH010011273.1:0-16654 GCA_029582605.1 Solanum gracilifrons | reverse complement strand
ATATATAGGATTTAAAGTACTGTTTACGACATATTCAAATAACACATGTTACTTTCTTTGTCCCAATTTATGTGACAGTAATAAAATTTTAAGAGTCAGTCGAATTTTTTATATATATTTAAAATATTTTAAGTTGTAAATTATCATGATTTATAATATTTTTACATGATTTTGAAATATATACAAAACAAAAAACAAGACACAAAAATTAAAATGAGAATAACAATAGAAAATGACCAGAATATCCACAGATGGCAAAGCAGCGCCGTCAATGTGCAACCTGTTTTGGCACTAAAAACTTAGAAGGTCCATCAAGAGTTCTTCCTTCCAAAAGTCAAGGTAATCATACTCTCATGATTTCTAAGTGATTCTAACATATAATTATGCATCCTAAGTAAGATTCTACCATCAAAACCTAGATCATTAAAGAAACTCATCTCAAGGTTCAAGCACAGAGTTTAAGGATTCCTCTTCAATGTTAGAGTATCAATTGGAGCGATTCAAGGTATGTAAGGCTATCATAGCAAACCGTAGTGACATGAGATCCCAACTCCTAACTCGACATGTAACCCAACTCAATACCTTAATCTGACACTGACTCTTCACCCCATTCCAGATCTTGGCTACCGCCCACATCCCTTGAACCCGACTCTCGACTTCGACCCTAAACCCGACTCCCAACCATGACCTAGGATTGGACCTCATCCCGTCTCTGACTTGAGACCTTGAATTCTAACACCCGACTCCCAACCCCAAACATGAATTGGGACTCGACTCTTGATTTCAACCCCGACTTTTTACATCGGCTCTGATCGTGGCTCTCGACCCTCACTAAAAATAAGGTACCCTTTTTTTATCCGATCGTGATCGTGGAATATTATTGATGTCTATGTTAGACAATTGTCCTTTCTTAACTTCCAGCTTTTGTTTTCACTCAATTTCAATTTGGAAGTTAAGAAAGGACAATTGTCTAACATAGACATCAATAATATTCCACGATCACGATCGGATAAAAAAAGGGTACCTTATTTTTAGTGAGGGTCAACTTTAATTTCTTAACTTTATGAAATTAGTGGCACTTTTATGCTAGTTAGTGGCATATGTTTTTAATTCAGTTTTCCATCCACTTTGTAAGTGCCAACTAGATAGGAAATTGTTAGTTTTTTCCCTTGTATGTATTCAGATTTTCTACAAGTTAATGAATGACTGTATTTTCATTATTTAACTATGTTTTTATACTTCAATTCAATTTATTGGATTGTTTCTGTTTCAATAGTGGTATCAGAGCCTCTAGTTGATCTTACAAGACCAATTTTTTTTAACAAATGGCATTCAACAACCTACCTTTAAATCCACCATTCACTTTCATTGGTAAAAATTACCAAATTTGGTCTGTGAAGATTCAAGATTTTCTAAAAGCCTATGAACTTGGGAAAACTGTGACAAAATATAAACTAGTTGCTAATCTACTAGCAAATCCTACCTTGGTTCAGATCAAATCCAATAGTTAATAGAAGGCAAAGAAATCTAAGGCCAATTTGCTTATGCAAAATTCGGTGGCAGATTTCGTGTTTTGTAGAATCATGACTTGTAAAACAATAAAAGAGGCTTGGGGTAGGTTGAAATAAGAATATCAAGGCATCGATAGAGCACTTCAAATGCAAGTGTTGAACCTGAAAAGAGAGTTTGAGTCCCTAAATATGCAGGATGATGAAATAATCAGTAAGTATGTTATGTTGATCGAATCTCCTTGATTGTTAATAACATTAGACTTCTTGGTGAAGAATTCACAGAAAAACTGATTATGGAGAAAGTTCTTGTGACTCTTCCTGGGAGCTTTGAATCTAATATTTCCTCTCTTGAAGAATCCAATGACTTAAGCAAACTCTCATTAGGTTAACTGATGAGTGCTCTTCAAGCACAAGAGCAAAGGACTATGAGACAAGAAAAGTTTACTGAAGGAGCTTTTTCTGTACAAAAGCAAACTTTTGATAAAGGAAAGCAACAGTTCAACCAAAAGAATAATGGCAAGCATGATGGAGGAAACAATAGTTGAGATGTGAAGTAGAAGTTACCTCTATGCAAACATTGCAAAAAAAAATTACACATATGGATAAGTACTGTTGGTGGAGAGATGATGCAATATGTGGCAACTATAAACAAACAAGGCACCAATCCAAGGTTTGCAAATCAAGAACAAAGGCCTCTAGAGCTTTGAATGGACAAGTAGTAGAAGTTGTAGATGCACATAAGGAGCAACTCTTTGCAGTTTCATAGTTTTCAAAAATCAAAGAATCCTCTAATTAGTGGCTTCTTAATAGTGGTTGCACACATTACTTATGAAATGATGCTGAAAAGTTCAAATTCCTTGATGATACTTACAAATCCAAAGTAAAAGTGGGAAACATTGAGGCTGTAGAAATCAAAGGTAGAGGTACAATGTCTATCTCAACAATATCAGGTATCAAAAGTATTCCTAATGTTCTATACATACCAGATATGAGTCAAAATTATTGAGTGTTGAAAAAATGCTTGAAAATAATTATTCTATGCATTTTAAGAATCGTGAATGTGTTGTTTCTGACCCTTCTAGAGTAGAATTATTTCATTTCAAGATGAGTAATATAATGTTTTCAGTTGATTGGGAGAAAATAACTGAGCAAGCTTACACTATTACTTCACAAACATGTACAAATCTATGGCACAAAAGTTTTGGTCACTTCAATCTAAGAAGCATCGCAGAGATAAAAAAGGAGCTAGTAGAAAATATGCCTGAATTTCTTTCTAATGCTCATGTTTGTGAAACCTGTCAATAGGGAAAGCAAACAAAATTTCCATTTCAAGTAAATCTAGTATGGAGAGCTAACTAGAAATCTCTGCTCATTCATATGAATGTTTGTGGCCTAAGGAAAACAGATTCATTGAGTGGTAAAAAATATTTTCTCCTCTTTATTCATGACTACACTAGAATGTGTTAAATTTATTTCATTAGACTGAAGAGTGAAGTCTTCGATGTTTTTAAGCAATTTAAAGCTAGAGTAGAAAATTAATGTAATCTCAATATTAAAGATTTAAGGTCTGACAATAGAGGAGAATATACTTCTGCTCAGTTGTGGAGTTTTGTAATATCACAAGTATTGAACGACATTTGACATTACCATACACTCTACAACAAAATGGTGTGCCTTAAAGGAAGAACATGACTATAATAGAGATGACCAGGTGTCTTTTGCTTGAAAGAAAGATCTCAAATCAGTTTTGGGCGAAGGCAGTCAATACCTCAGTATATTTGCTGAACATATTGCCTACTAAGCCATTGCAGGACATGACTCCGTATGAAGCTTGGTGTGGGAACAAACCATCAGTACACCATCTCAGAATCTGTGGGTGTATATGTTATTATTGAGTTCTAGAAACAAAGAGAATAAGTTGGACAATAAGGGTTAAAAGATCATATTTATGGGCTATAGTTCATTCAAAGGATACATGATTTTCTATCTGAAAACAAAAATACTAATTCTCAGTGGAGAAATGAAGTTTGATTAAGCAGCTGGTTGGGATTGAAAAAATAAGAAGACTTTTTTTTCTAATTTATTTTCAAAAGAGCATCCTCATCTTGCGGAAGATGAACTAGTGGATGATATACTAATGCGGGGAACCCGGACCTTAAAATATGTCTATCGGTGGTATAATTTGATATTTCTGAACCACCAAGCTATGATGAAGCACAAGACTCAAAGGCATGGAGGAGTGCTATGGAAACTGAGCTAGTCATGATCGAGAATAATGGAACCTGACAGCTCGTTGACAGGCCTAAAAATTACAAAGTGATTGGTGTAAAATGAATTTTCAAGACAAAACTCAATCCTGATGGAGAAATTTCTAACATAAGGCTAGATTACCAAGAAACATTTGCTCCAATAGCAAGGTATGACACAATCAAGATTATTCTTGCATTTGCATCTCACAGTTCTCGACAGATTCATCAGCTTGATGTCCGATCGACTTTTTTGAATGGTTATATTGTTTAAGGGATCTATGTATAGCAACCTGATGGTTTCTCAATTTGTAACATACCGCCTTAGAAAGAGCTACAAATAGAAAGAACTAATTTGAAAAGAGCCAAATTGAAAATTTTGCAAGTTATGCTAAGTTATGAGTTTTGGGTCAACTTCAAACGACCATAACTTTCGGTACATGATGAATTAAATGACCCATAAGATATCAAAGGAAAAGTCTTGGCATCCTCTTTCCAACGCCACCAAGTTTGCTAAATTTTGAGTTTGGGTGAGGGAGATATGCCAGTTTCAAGTTAGCATGTCCGGTTAAGGAAAGTTACCCGAATTAGTGAGGGGTATTTTGGTCTTTTCCTTACACCATCAGCTTAAAACGAATTTAGTAATATTTTTGTGATCAAATATGATTTGGATCAGTTTTCATAATCCCAAATATGCTTAGGGTTTTGAGAGGAGTTCAAGAAGAGGAGAAAAGGAGAAAAGTTCAAGGCGTTCGTCAAGATTCGGGAGATTTGTCGAGGGATTTCGCCAAATCGAGGTATGTAAGCTTTCATAGTGTTGGATTCGTTCACTCACATGCCAATCATGATTTACATATTTGAATCCATCCATAAATATTGATAAATTTGAGTTCTTGATGAGTTTCTTGAAGTTTGTGATCTATTCTTTAAGTATGAGGTTTCGTTGAGGTCTTGCGATGATGATCTTGTGTTTGGGTATTGTTATTGAGTAATTTAGGGTGGATTTCATTGTAATTATGTTGGGTATATTAATTTATAAGAGTTTGAGGGGAATCATTCGATTCTAGAGGAGTTAGACATGAAAACGAAGAAAGAAAATTCATCAAAATTCTGGGAAAAGGGATGGGGCGCTGCGCCACTTAGTGCGCCCCAAATAAGTTTCTGTAGTTTGGGGCCTGGGGCTCTGTGCCACTCAGTGCACCCCAACCCACCTTCAGTAGTTGAGGGGTTGGCGCCCCACCCACTCAGTGCGTTAGGGTCGCCAGGTTCCCTACTCTTCTGTCCTTCTTTCCGTGTGAGTTCTCTCGAATCGTAGCTAAGTTTTCTACTTGATATCCACACTCTAAACTACATTTAAACATCGCGAGATCATGCATAACATGAATCATAACCTTGAATTCATAATTCAAATTCAAGGTAGATTTAAGAGCTAAGTGCTGAGAGTTCTTCCGAGTCATTTTGAGAAGTCTTTACAATCATTTTTAAAATTGATTTTAATACTTGAGTACTTGAGTTTGAGGACGAGGAGAGTTAAGTTTAATTTTTCAAAACGAATATATGAGAACTAAGTATTTTCAAGAGTAAATGTTTTTACATTTAAGATGAGAGGAAACACCGATTTCCAAAAGAGTTCATGAGAAGTTTTGAGTACTATCTCTTTTTAGAGAATTCTTTTGAGTAATAATCTCAAAATTGAGGATGAGGAAGTGTTTTTTAAAAGACATATGAGCTAAGTTATATTTTGGGAGTAGTATTGAGCACCGATATGGAGGAGAGTTCAAACAACTCACAATCCCCATAAACCATGTATCCAACGTAGGTAGAAAGGGTCATACTTTTTAGATGATTCCTTATTGCTTTTTAGCATAGCTTAGTGGATCCACTTAGTGAGTAGTTCTATACCCCGACAAAGTATAGGACAATTCTGGCAGCGTGGGTGAGACGTTGTATCATCACATAACTCATAGTGATGGTTGTCGGTTAGAGAATCTTCCAAACTGAGATATTTTGTCTATTTAGATACAAACTGAGTTATTATTGTATTTTTGAATACATTGAGTTGTTATCTACTATTTTAAATGTTTTATATAAACTGCATCTTTATTGTTGTTTTTATACTACATGAAGTTGAGTATCCATGAGTTGAGGTTGTGTAGAGTCGAGGTAAGTATGTTTCCTTCTTTCCAAGGTTCAAGTTTGATGTTATGTTCAATTTTCCCCTTACATGCTCATACATTCAATGTACTGATGCCATTTGGCCTGTATCGTTTCATGATACAGATACATGAGATCAGGGTCATCAACAGGCAATTTGTTGATAACAGTTGTAGTTCCAGAGTTGTTTGGTGAGCCTCCATGCTTCTGGAGGATCCCTCATTTATGTTATCATTTTAGTTTTGTTATTAGGATGTCGTGGGTCTTGTCCCGACGTCCATCTCAGTTAGTAGAGGCTTCATAGATAGACAGTAGTAGTTTATGAGTTTTTTTCATTTTCAGTTGTTAATGTGGAGACTTGAGTTGCCTTTTTTGGCCAGTGAGTGTTTTTAAACACTATGAGATATTTCTTTTATAGACTTCGAGTAGAGTTTGCTTTTGAGGCTCTTTTTGTCATACCCCGAGCCTACACCATGGACGTGACTGGCACTCGGAGACCATTATTGGCCCCAAGCGAACCCTTGACCTGGCTTTCTGAATTCAGCGGAAGACTTAATCAACAAAATAAGTTTAAGCAATAACTTAAAGAAATAACATCTTAGCCACATTGGCAACTTAAGTCTCAAAGCAAAACATCTGCAATACAAAGATTAGAGTCTCATAACTAACTATCTGACTGTCTATGAAGCCTCTATAATACTGAGATGGATGTTGGGACAGACCCCACAACATCCTAATAAGAAAAACTAGGAAAGCGAATAAAAGAGTCCTTCGGAATGCAAGGAGGCTCACCATTGACTCTGGAGTGCTCGACTAGATCAACGACGCGCTGGATGCTGATCCTGGTTACCTGTGTCTGCATCATAATAAGATGCAGGCCAACTGGCATCAGTACATTGAATGTACAAGTATGCGAGTTGGAAAGCTAAACAACAACTTCAGCTTGAAAGGAGTAAGAAGGAACACTTACCTTGGCTCTGTATAACTCATGAATAACTGAACTCAATATAAAGCAATAAGACACATGCAATATATATATAAAGCTTGTAAAACAGTGTAAATAACTTAGTTCGTTAAAGATAAAGCAATAACAAACTCAACTTTACTTATATATAAAAGTAATATAACTTTTTTGGGAGATTCTTTAACCGACAACCACCACTATGAGCCCTAGTGATGGTACAACATTTTACCTCATGTTGCACAAGGACCAACCTATACCTCGTCGTAATATAAAACCTTACTTAACTTAGTGGATCCACTAGCTTAACTTACGTGATCATTTAAAAAGTATGACCCGTTAAATCCCATGTTGGCTACATGGTTCTTATGGAGAGTTGAGTTAATACGAACTCGCGTCCCCAATTCGGTGATCAATACTACTCCCAAAATATACTTTAGCTTATATGTGTTTTAAACACCTCTTTGTTTAGTTTGAGATAATTTCTCAAAGTTTAGCCCAAAGGCTCTCTTGGAAATCATAGTTCCTTTCTTGCTCAAATATGAAAACATTTATAAACTTCTTTGGGAATACTTAGTTCCCTAATAACTTTTGAGAAATGAACTCAACTCTTTACTCTTTACTTTACTTGAAACTTGAGCCTTAAAACGAAGTTTAAATGTTTAATAAAGACTCTTGAAAACTTTAAGAAACTTTACTTTGACTTGTTTCTTAACTTCTAGCCTTGACTCTTAACTTCTTTGACTTTGATCTTAACTTTCCTTGAATTGGATTATGGATTCAAGGTTCATGATCTCATGTTTATGGATGATTTCATGATGTTTAGATGTACCTTAGAGTGTTGGAAACAACTAGAAAACATAGGTACATCGCTTAGGAACAAGTACGAAAAGGTGGGGAACGAATGGGGAGAATTGGCGTCCCTGGTGCTATGAGAGGCGCGGGGCGCCAACCCTTAAACTTCAAAGAAGTTTGACTGGTGCTCTGGCTGGCACGACACGCCAGAGGCCAAACTTCAGAGAAGTTTTTGTGGCGCTCTGGCAGGCGCGACACCCATCCCTTTTTGCCCAGCAACTTTCGACTTTTCTCTTCCATTTTTCATCCCAGCCCTTTTTGCCCAGCGACTTCCGAATTTTCTCTTCCATTTTTCATGTCTAAACTCCCCTAACTTCCATTGGAAAGATTTAGGAAATTTGAAAATGGTAAAAACTCACTTCCTTAGCTTAGACATAATTTTCCAAATTTCCTTAATCTTTCCAAAAATCAATATTTTCATAATTTAACTCTTTCTAGTCATTTCTAGGTGCGAGATGTTAGACTTTTATTGTTGAGTAAGTCCTCCACTAAGAGTTAAGGCATGCCAAGGGTTTGCTTGGGGTCAGCAATGGTTCTCGAGTGCCATCCGCGTTCAGGGTGTAGGCTCGGGGCGTGACACAATTCCTAGAAAAGAGGATCAAATTTATCTCTTAATGAAGACTTTGTATGGCCTAAAATATCGCCAAAGATATGGGATAATAGGATGGAGAATCATCTCATCCAACTTGATTTTAGTAGAAGTCAAAATGAAGCACTCTGTAAGTGAAAGTCAATTGTCTCAATTTATGTGGATGACATGCTTGTGATAGGAAGTAAAATTGAACTAACCCAAAGGTCACGGATGAAATGAAGTCTTTGAAATGACTGATCGTGGAGACATGAAGTACTTCCTTGGCATGGAAGTGTTGTAGTCCAGTGATGCAATTTCTATAGGCCAGCAGAAATACATTTCAGATATTCTAAACAGGTTCAAAATGCAAGACGGAAAGCCTGTGAGTACTCTAATCTCTATTGGTGTGAAGCTTGGCAAGGATGAGGATTCCAAAAAAAGTGGTTGATAGTATGTATAGAAGCTTAATTGACAACTTCTATATCTAACATTAGCCTAGAGACACACACTTTATAGTGGCTAAAAGAGTGTTAAGGTATATAAAAGGAACCAACAAGTTTGGAATTTTTTCCCAACATTTGCCTAAGTGACTATGAATCTGGTCGATTACTCTGATAGTGATTGGGGTAGCGACTTTGATGATTCCAGAATCACTTCTAGAGATCTGTTTTATTTTGGAACAAGTTATTTTAGTGGTGCTCTAGGAAACAAGAATCTACAGTTCAATCAATAGTAGAAGTTGTGTACATAGCTCCCGCATCTGCTATGAACCAAGCTATCTGGCTAAAGAAGATGTTGAAACACTTGGGCCGTGAACAAACTGAAGCTTCTAGGATCACGTGTTACAACAGTTCAACAATTTCAATCTAAAAATATATAGTGTTTCATGGTCTAACTAAGCACATCGAGATCAAATTTCATTTTATTAGAGAAGTCCAACAATCTAATGAATTGTTGCTTGTTCATTGTTCATCTGAGAACCAGCTAGCTGACGTTTTCACTAATTCTCTGCCAACGGAAAGGTTTGAAGATCTGAGGCAAAGAATCAGTGTTCATCACGATAATGTCAAGGAGGTGTTATAACAATTGTCATTTCTTAACTTCCAGCTTACTGTTTTTTTACTATTTTTTGACTTAGTTTTAGTTTAGTACTTCCCTATTTTCTAGCTAGACTTAGTCAACTTTAGTTGCTTAACTTTTTGAAGTTAGTGGCCCTTTTATGGCTGTTAATGGCACATGTATTTTATTCAGTTTCCATCCACTTTGTATGTGGCTGTTTTTTTCCTTGTATAAATTCAAAACTTATGCACGTTAATGAATGGCTGGAATTTCATTAGTTCACTCTGTTTTATACTTCAATTCAGTTTAATGGAGTATTTTTGTTTCAACAGTCTATATTAGCTAGAGTTAGTTGGTGTAGTGGCCAATAGAGTTATTATTTATTTATTTATCTTATAGTGGAGTTATTATAAGGAGGAAGGGATTATGAGTTTAATCCCTAAGTTGCAAGAGTTCGTAATTTGAAACTTGGGTTGTGTTGTTAGAGAAGTTATTGGTGAAATCCTACATAGTAGGTTGTGATTTCTTCCTTCCTTGAGAAAGAAGATTTTCATGTAAACATTGGGTGTGCTTTAGTTTCTGTTCTTCCTTGTTCTTGTTGTTCTTAGTCAAGGCCCTGGTCCCTTGACTCCTGGTGGATTCTTACGAGCCAACAGGAAGGAGTTAAGAAGGCATGTAAGGACTTGGTAAACTTCATTCTTTGATTGGGAAGAAGAAACGGAAAGGAAATATGATCATGAAATAAAATACATGATATTGAGCGGGAAGAAGAGAGAGATGATCATGAATTATAAGAGTACAATCCTGAGAGTTGGAAGTTTCAAAAGCTTCCATTAGATACTATAAGGATAGTCGTTGGTATCATCTTGTTCTCAAGAACTTATGCTTCAATAAACTTGAGATGGCAAACAAATGATTTTTTTTTTTATGGCTTGTTGCAACTCTATTAGTCCAATTGATGTTTGAGTCCTTTATCACTGCATATACTCATGAATGGAAAGCTTGGTGTTTGATTGATTTAAAGGATTTTGCGTCAAAATAAGTACAAGTCACAAGCAATCACTAGTTGAATACTAAAAATAGAGAGGTAGCAAAATAAACAAACAACCAATTGGAGACACCATTTGGCTCACTTAGTTAGAAAGAAACATTCCTAAACATTGCAAATTTAGTTTCAACCACAGCATAATTCCTTCAGCAGAAAACGTGATCACTCCTTACCCTCATTTGCAAGAGAATCAGCTTCATTATCCACAGTAGACACTGTACACTGAGAAGTTCTTCCATTTGATGCATCCTCCTGCATAAAACCGTCACCCATTGGTGGTGGATGATTCATATCAAAATTAGGAGGCAGATGATTGGGCATGATGCTGCAGCCTGAAGCTGGATCAATCATAGGACGCTTCAACAACAAAGGCTCCCATTTCAGGGATCCACCCACACCACCATTAACCTCACGATAGCGATGCAAGTACAAAGACAAGGGTTTGATGTAGTCATCGAAACCAAAATCGTTCAAGGCAGAAAGCACATCTTCAGCCATGATGGTCTTGCGCTGCTCACGCTGGCAATTATCGTTGGCTTGGCCTGTTACAAAGCCTATAAACTCAGAGACACACTCTTAGATGGCCACTTTGGATTCATTGGATATCTTGGCATGGGGAGGAAGGATCTTGCGCATGATTATGACCACGTTTCCTATTGGCATGAATGGGTCTTGCTCTTGAATGGGGCATTCAAAAAGTTCTAAAAGGGCAGCATTTGCTGGGTGGAGAAGAATAGCCAGTGCCAACCCTGTCTCCATATCTTAATTTCACACAACAACAAAACATCAGAGTGAAATGAAAAATAGTTATAGTATATATCATCAAAATATTCGTCTAATTTCATCACAACTAGCAAGGATTTATAGTCTAATTAAACATTATAAAGTCGCGTTTGCTATTAACTAACTTTTCAAGTTTGAAGAAATCACAAAGCTAATGGCGCACGGATATATATGTTTCACTAATTATTAGCTGGATATGAGAGTAGTACTACTGTAAGACGGCACTATGAATTTTGGACAATATTAATGTAAACACCAAAAGCATATATCATTTCGACAAAAGATATGACTGGTGTGAATACAGACTTGAAGTAACATAAAACACTTCATTTGTAGTTTTCTTCATCTACCTTATTTTGTCTGATCTTCAACTAACCCTCGCATTTATCCAAACTTGCCTCTGATCAAAAGGCGACAAAATTTTATTGTAACGGACACTACTCTACCCACTGGTTTCATATACTCTATATTTGTAGTACTAGTTGTTCTTAAAGTTATATGCAATGCTTCTTAAACTTTGGATACAGAAATGTTGGCTAGATTTTAATTAACTTCTTAAAATGCCTATTTGTTCTGATGATGAATACACATATAAATATATATATATATATATTTGAAAGATCTCCTCAAATTGTAACCAACACTTTAGGCAATTTTTATGCCAAAATTAACGCCTTTAATTTATGTAATACCACTAGCTGGTTTTCAAACTTGCTAGCTTTAGACGGGTTGTTTCTTGTTCTCTCTGTCTTAAAAATTTCCAAATGAAAATGGTTGTGTCAATCACCATTAACATGAATCGATCTATTAATCATTGATATACAAACAACTAGATTTCCAAATATATATATGGAAAAAAAATGCATATATAGTCCCCAGCTAATTAAAGACGGATGTCTAGAACATGATGATACAACAAACAAAGAAATGTACATAAAGATGCAACTCTCAACATGTACTAGATCAACTGATATATGCACACACACAACACAGTTAAAGAAGATAATGAAAAATTCAATGGAATTTCGCAAGTGTAGACTAAAAGAGTGATGTGTATGCAATCTTACCCTACCTTGTGAAGGTAGAGAGACTGTTCTTAATAGAGACGATCAACTCGAGTAATCATATCAAAATCAAATATATAAAGCAAATACAAAGTTTCACGAATGTTCCATGGGGAAGGGGAATGCATTTATAAAAGTAAAAGAGAAGCTAGGTAGCATACTAAGGGAAAGTGAACGGGAAGCGGTTGGTTGTGGGAGTCTGTGTCTACGAAATCTTCCTTTTCTTGAACCAACACGATAACCATTTTTCATCTCTCTCTCTCTTTACAGATTTCTCTCTCTCTCTCTCTGTATGAATCTACAGCTCTTTGCAAGTAAAATTGCCCATATTTATAACTACAATATTTAAGAAAGAGGGGGACATGTGGAAGCACGGCGTAGTGCACGAGATGAAGGTATTCACCCGGATAAATAGGCTTTCACAGTTGGGCAGATGAGTATTGAATGAAAATGACATAACTATATACTAATACCTCTTCCATCCCAAAATAAGTGTTACTTTAGCTCATTTCACACTTATTAAGGAAAATAATAAATTGAAAGCATAATTTACTAAAGTTACCTTTGTTTATTAGATGTTTTTAGAATTGAGAACTATTAAGAGGTAGTTCTTTACTATGAGAGTATAGTCGGAAAAACATACTAATTTTATAAGGAAAAAACAGAGGGCGTATATGTTACTTATTGTTTAATTCAGCCATTTCCCTTTTACTATTCTCCTTTCTCAACAATTTATTGTTCCAATCCTATTCAACCAGCCTCATTCATTCAAATTCTCACAAAAAATTCTTTCAAAGTTGCACATTTTGATGAAAAAACTCATCTCAAAGTACTACACTACGACAACTATATATAGACCCCGTAGCCTGTCCTATACCACGAGGCCTAGGCTCTGAAACCTTAAACCAACCAACTAGAGATTGAAATGCCTACCATACAATACCTCGAATGGGGTCATCAAAATACTTAAAAGGTAGTTGTTATTATGAGGAAACTCTGCCAAAGAAAAAAATAGAACCAATTGACCTCTGAAGTCCAACATACACTCTTGAATCATATCCTTCAAAACATGAATAGTTCGTTTTGACTGCTCATTGGTGTGTGGGTGAAATGGTGTGTTAAGATCACTCTAAGTACCAACTCATCCTAGAATGCCCTTTAAAATCTAGAAGTGAACTGAGAGCATGTATCGAAGATGACAGACACTGGCACCGAAGACGAACCACCTCTCATACATAGATACAAGCTAAACTCTTGGCACTGAAGGAAGAGTGAACATGCAAGAAATGAGTCGGCTTGATTAATTGATCTACGATGACTCAAATTATATCAACACCTCAATAGTATTTAGCAACCCCATAAAAAGTTCATGTTGATTCCCTCCCACTTTCACTCAAGAATGGATAATCTGTAAAACTTACCACCAAGCCTCAAGTGCTCGACATTCATATACTGACAACATAAGTAACAAGCTACATAGTCTTCTATATCCTTCTTCATATAGATCCACCAATAATGCTACCTCAAATCTCTATACATCTTTGTCATGACCTATTAAATAGAATACCTAGAGTTGTGAGCCTCCTGAAGTACCATTTAATCAAATCTCCAAATTGAGGAACACAAATATGGTTGCCTAACTCAAAACACCCTAAGATTATAAGGTCACCTCACCAGCATCACTGCTAAAAAAACAATCATGAATGGCCACAAAAATCTCATCCTTGAACTGTCGATCATGAATTGGCTCCCCTAGGGTAGAGCGAGCCTCAATACAAGCTAGAAATTGACGAAAATCCAAGATATATCATGTCACACCAACCTATTGACAAACGAATGGTTGTCCAAAGCCAAAGAGCTCTCTAAAATTGAAAGGAAATCTTGACTCCCTATACTTGCCTTCAGGCTCAAGGCATTGCCACCACATTTACCTTACTTGAATGGTATTAAATAGAGAGGTCATAGTTCTTTAGAAGCTCAATCTATATACGCTTTGTCACGATCCGAGCCTACACCCTGGACGTGGCCGGCACTCGAGAACCATTGCTGGTCCCCAAGCGAACCCTCATCCTGGCTGACTACAAGTAGAAAACTGATTCAAGCATACAAAGCTTAAAAACTGAAATAAAAGTTCATAAAACTTAAATTCAAACTTTAAGTCAAATGAAAACTCTGAATAATAAAATATATTCAACTCGCCCCAAAATTGGCAACTTAAGTCTTGGAAATATTATAAAATAAATAAATAATACAAACTTCTCAACTATACTGACTATCTATGAAGCTTCTAACTGATAAAGATGGAAGTCGGGACAAGACTCACGACATCCTGACTAAACTGAAAGGTAAAGGAAATCCTCCAGAAGCAAGGAGGCTCACCATAGCTAACTTGAACTCTCGGATGTATCAACGAAACTCCTGTTGATGATCCTAAATACCTGTGTCTACATCATGAGAAGATGCAGGCCAAATGGCTTAGTACGTGGAATGTACGAGCATGTAAGGGGAATTCTAAAGCATAAACATAAGCTTGAATCTTGATAAAACAAAACATACTTACCTCTTCTCAAACTTACTCAACTCAAGGGATACTCAAAACTACTCAAACTTACTCAACTCAGAAGTACTCAAGGATAAGATACTCAACTCAGAGATTAGATACTCAACTCAAGGATATGATATTCGACTCAAAGATATGATATTCGACTCTGGATACTCAACTTTGAATACTCAACTCAATATGACTGAACTCATTTCAATATAAAGCAATTTAAAACAAGTGCATTATAAATAAACAAACTGTTTAAAAACATGTTGTCAAATCTGTGTGTATGCAAGGATACAACATAACTCTGATATGCATGTAAAAATACAAATAATTGTGTATATAAGAATACAATAACTTCTGTGGGAGTTTCTCTAACCGACAACCATCACGTAAGAGCTATTGTGATGATACATCGATTTTCCTCACGCTGCTAGAGCATCCTATACCCGGCCAAAGGTATAGAACCTGAACTGCCTAATGGATCCACTAGTCTATTTCGAAAAAGGTTCATCTAAAAAGTATGACCCTTTTCTACCCATGGTGGCTACATGGTTTATGGAGGCTGTGAGTTGTCTGAACTCTCCCCCATATCGGTGCTCAATACTACTCCCAAAAATATACTAGCTCTTATGTTTTAAAAACATACTTCTTTCTGCTGATTTGAGATAATTGCTCAAAAACTTAGCTCAAAGGCTATCTTGAAAATCTCAGTTTCCCTGCTTGCTATATTTAGAAAGCTATTACTCTTTTCTGAAAACTAGCCCGAAGGCCCTTTGGAAATCTCAGTTTCCATTATTATTTAAATGTGAAAACATTTATAAACTCTTTGGGAATACTTAGTCCCCATATACTTTTGAAGAAAAGGACTTCAAACATTACTCTTTACTTTTTACTGAACTCAAAACTTAAGTCTTAAAACAAAGGTAAGACATTTGTAAAAGACTTCTTAAAATGTGATTCATGTCGAATGATGGACATGAACGACTCAATGCAAGGTTTTCAATAACCATAGATAGAACTCAAATACTTGGAACTCAAGAACTTCAATAATACTACTCATTTCAAGAATGCTCAACTCAGAGTTCATGCGGAATTATGAGCATGAACTACTCAACTCAAGGACTCAAAGATACTTCTCATCTCAAGATTGTTTGACTTATAATGTTCATGCGGAATTATAGGCATGAACAATTCAACTCAAAAACTTTATGGGTAACATGTAATAGTCCCATGCTTAGAAATATAATCTCAAAGGGGATTAGGAACTCGATACTCAAGACTTAGAACTTGAAGATACTGCTCCTCTCAAAGATACTCAACTTCTGGAGTTCATGCAGAATTTATGGGCATGAACGATTTGACTCGTAGGTCTACATAACATTATGAAACTCATGTATGTGACTCTTCTCATTCTCATACTTACTTACTCAAAACTTAACTCAAATTGATGATGGATCTCAAAGGATTTACAATTGAACTCAAAAGCTTTTTTGAACTCTACTCTTAACTCCCTCTTTAATTTGAATTATGAATTCAAGAATTATGATTCATGATATGAAGGATCTCAATAACAATATAGCTATTCGATAATTAGGAATAGAACTTTTCAACGAAACATGAATTCAAGAACTCAAAATTAACTTATCTCAAGAATACTCAAATCTAGGGAAAGTTTCCTAGATTACTCTTTTACTGATCTGAAATTAGATGTAGGGCGTGAGGATGAACTAGTCCAACACTATGATAGTCTTACATACCTAGAAGAACAAGATTCTTGAAGAATCTTGAAGATTCTTGAAGAATCTTGAAGATTCTTGAAGAATCTTGAAGATTCTTGAAGAATCTTGAAGATTC